>CAJNDS010001779.1:590145-770145 GCA_905221605.1 Symbiodinium natans
GACCTCTTCAGTCTCATCTAGTCCACATGGAACAGGCTTCGGAGCCTTCAGCAGCCTCAACCCTACACTCCACAAGGTACTGGTCCTCAGGTCCTATACAAGCCGCCAACAGGACCAGCTGCTCTCGCCCGGATCAAGACGTGCAGGATATCCCAGTCGCCTCGGCACCCGATACCCTCAACCAGGAACTTACCGGCTCATAGTGAAAGGCCTGAGGTGTCTGGTAGGCCCAAGGTGCAGTCGAAGGTACAAGGGCCCCCCCCCCCCCCCCCCCTAAGAAAGTTTTCAGAACGCTTCCACAGCTGAGAGATAATCATGAAATCAACATGTAACCAGAATGAGTTCGGGCGCCAACCCTGAAAGGAATAGTTTAGGGTGGGCTTGCCTCCTTAGGCGGCCTGGGGAGCCATCACCTGGACAGAGGGCTCTCATCTGCAGACAACTGCATGGCACACGAAGCACTCGATGGCTCTCTGAGGGTTCAAAGTTTAGGGTGTAGGGTATAGTTTAGGGCTTAATGGATGAAGGTTTCATGCTCGCCAGACCCTGAACCCCTCAACCCTGAACCCTAGCAGGGTCAGTTTCGTTGTCAGAGCAACACAGCTGTATAGGTAGTCATTAGTTCTCTCATAACTATCAATCGCTTTCAATCCTGCTTTTGCAGTGCCTCACAACATAGAGAAAGAACACAAGGAGCCTAACTGAGAGCAATGCACAAAGAGTTCAGCCCTAACCCCAAACCCCCATACCCCCCCCCCGACCCCAAGACCCTGAATCCTGTGTAAACCCTAAATAAGCCTAAGGCCTATATACACCCGATATATATATATGTATATGTATGTATATGTATATGAATAATAAATATATGTATATGTATATGTATATGTATATGTATATGTATATGTATATGTATATGTATATGTATATGTATATGTATGTGTATATGTATATGTATATGTATATGTATATGTATATGTATATGTATGTGTGTATGTATGTATACACACACACACACACCCTAATATCAACCACAGGAAAACCCTGTATGTGTATATATATATATGTGTGTGTATGCGATTATGCATGTATGCATGCATGTATGCATGCATGGATGCATGGATGTATGTACTTATAAACCCTATATATCTATATACCCTGTATGAACCCCGCAGGGTCCCTACATAAACCCCCATATAAACCCAAGAACCCAGAATCAGCAAACTGGCCTGGAGAGAGAGTGGGCCCTTTACTAGTTCCACGGGTGGAACACTGGGAGGGGTTGTAGTTCCACGGCTGGAACACTGGGAGGGGTTGTAATTCCCGAGAGCGGGGGGCCCTTTACTTGATGAGCAAACTGGCCTGGAGAGAGGGTGGGCCCTTTACTAGTTCCACGGGTGGAACACTGGGAGGGGTTGTAGTTCCACGGGTGGAACACTTGGAGGGGTCTGATCAGTAGTGGCTTGTGCCATACATGGGAGGGGTTGTAATTCCCGAGAGCGGGGGGCCCTTTACTTGAAGTGTAGAGCTTTTCGGTGTGCTCTAAGCCCCAAACCCTAAACCCTACACCCTACACCCTAAACCCTAAACCCTAAACCCTAAACCCTAAACCCTAAACCCTAAACCCTAAACGCGGGGAAGAGGCCCGGCACAAAAAGTCACCTTTTTTGGGCCTGTCCGGCCTGAAACACCTCAAAAAAGGTGACTTTTTGTGCCGGGCCTCTTCCCCTGAGCCCTGAGCCCTGAGCCCTTAAAGGCTTCCCCGCAAGAGCCCGGCATCCCCGCAAGAGCCGGCACAAAAAGTCACCTTTTTTGGGCCTTTCCGGCCTGAAACACCTCAAAAAAGGTGACTTTTTGTGCCGGGCCTCTTCCCCGCAAGAGCCCGGCACAAAAAGTCACCTTTTTTGAGCCTTTCCGGCCTGAAACACCTCAAAAAAGGTGACTTTTTGTGCCGGGCCTCTTCCCCTAAGCCCTCAGCTTCAGAGTTCCTTGCAGTCGGGAAGCTGTCCATCAAGGCCGTCCAAAACCTGGGTCGGGAGCTGCAGGTTTCGGGTTGAGGGCTCTTATAGGGTTCCCCTAAACCCTAAACCCTAAACCCTAAACCCTAAACCCTAAACCCTAAACCCTAAACCCTAAGCTGCCAAGTAGCGGTGAACTGCATCCGGCTGGCGCCTTGTTGACATCTGCACGCTCCTTGCACAAGAGCCTCAGGCTGTCACATGGCTTCTACACATAATGGCTGCGAATCGGGTTTGTGGTTTGGGGTTTAGAGCTTAATGTCTAGGATTAGGCTTTAGGGATTACGGGTTACGTACCTTATATCCTTATATCATCCTGCATATAGGTAGATACGTACCTTATATCCTTATATCATCCTACATATAGGTAGATATATATATATATATGTATACATATAACAACCATGTAAGGGCTTGATTCTATGGGCTACGCACCTAATTCCTTGGTCTCCGACTTAGAACCAGGAAGTACATGAGTGGCCCTGTACCATGAATACATCGAAGGAACCCGGTAGAAAGCGGCGCCAAGCCTTATGCCTAAACCCCTAAAGCCTAAACCCTAATCCCTAAACCCAAAACCCCAAACCCTAAAGCCTAATCCCTAAACCCTAAACCCTAAACCTGCACTTGCTTTGGTGGACCTTACGAAGGTTGGGAGATTTTCCTGCTCCCTCGTGAGTCGAGGAATATCCCAGATGTTCGCCAACGTTGCCCTCATGTGAGCCAAAAGGCTTAGTCCCTAAACCCTAAACCCTAAACCCTCTCAAGCCTTATCCCATGGGCCTACACCCCAAACCCTAAACCCTAAACCCTGAACCCTAAACCCTTCAAACCTTTGTTCATTGGAGTGGAGGGGCTTGCCGAGCTCGGGCCGCTTTGCTGAGTAAACCCGAAAAACTCAAACCCGACATGGGGGTTTCCGAACATGGGGTTTTGAAGGATGCTTTGGGGGTATCAAAGGGGCGCCTCTATTTTTGGAAGGACCCCATAGAAATTTCTAGAGCCTTATATACAGGTTACCCACAACGAGGCCTCGAAATGAGAGAATTTTCATGAATTTTCCATCTCAGACTCTAACACAAGAAGGCACGAACTTCAAAGGCCAGGAACACACACGCCACCTCAACCCTAACCCTAGCCACTAAACCCCAAAGCCTGCCCAGCAAAGTCGCTTGAGGCCCTCCACAAAACCGATCTCCACTGCGAAGTGCACAGCGGTGACGTTCACTGATGATGGCTGTTCGGGGTTCCTTATGCGCAGGCTCTGTGGGTAGGAGCACTTTTCCAATTTTAGAGTTTGTAGGACTTATGGGGTTTAGGGTTTAGGGTTTTGGGTTGAGGGTTTTGGGCTTGGATAAAACAACTGCCCGAGCCAGGGCCAGGGTGGATTGGAGGGTCGTAGGGTACGTAGGTACAGCAAACACCCTGAGCCCTAAAACCCGAAAAACTTAAAGCCCTGAAGCCCGAAAACCCTAAAGCCCCAAAACCATAAACAAAACCAAACAACCCAAAAACCCAAAAAGCAAAAAGCCAATGACACTAAAACCCTAAGACCCGTAAAAACCCCCAAAACCCCAAAAACCCTAAAACCCTAAAAACCCTAAAAATCCCTCAAACCCAAAAATCCTAAAACCCGTTTCGGGCTTTTGGGCGGCGCCTGGCGCCTAAACCCTGCTGCACACCAAGCCGCGCTTTGGAACGAAGCAAATGCTGCACTGAAACCACGTCTCGCTCCTCGATAGCCTTGGCTTACGAAGAACCTTCAAGCAGGGTTTAGGGTTTAGGGTTTAGGGTTTAGGGTTTAGGGTTTAGGGTTTAAGGCTACTGACAGGTTCATTTGGTTACGTCTAGGCAGGCAAGTGCCCTGAATAAGGTTATAACTACTTATAACCAAAGTTACCCTCCGGGTAGGGAACTTGCCGAGGGTCTCGGGGTTAATGTTTGGTGTGGGTTACCTAAAGGCTCACGTAAACTTCGTGAAGCAGGTTTATAGCTGGGACACTCCAACTTAGGGGCTGAACGCCCGATTCATGGCCTACGTATGAACTTTGCGGACCTTCAAGTAGGGAGCCGGGCCGATTGACGCATAACCTGTACCTATGTTCGTCAATTGTTGGTGTATGTATGTGGGGGTTTCCGAATTTAGGGGTGCCCTTCTGAGGTGCTTATGATAAGGGAATTCTACGACTTGGGGGGTCTATTTTAGAGGTCCCCTATTCTCGTAAGCCCCATGTTTACATGTAGCTCTAGTGCCTCCCGTAGTGCTAGCCGAAGTGGGCAGCGATGTGAGCATGCCGTGTCTCCCTCTCGCTCCTCCTCGACGCAGTGGCTTCAAAGGGAACCTAAACCCTGACAAAAGGGAACAAGGGCCTACTCTGGTTCCTAGTCTCTCTCTCTTCTTCTCCTTCTTCTACTCAGCGAAGATCCTAGTCTCTCTCTCTCTCTCTCTCTTCTTCTCCTTCTTCTATTCAGCGAAGAGGCCCCCTCAAGAGCGTTTAGGGTTTCAGGGTAGCCCTAAACCCTAAACCCTAAACCCTAAACCCTAAACCCTAAACCCTAAACCCTAAACCCTAACCCCTAAACCCTAAACCCTAAACTCCCTAAAGCCTTGGGAGGGATTGTGAAAATCAGACCCGGGTTTGACCACTCCAAGCCTCAGGATGATACAGGGGCCTGAATAGTCAGAATAGGGTTTAGGGTTTAGGGTTTAGGGTTTAGGGTTTAGGGTTTAGGGTTTAGGGTTTAGGGTTTAGGGGTTAGGGTTTAGGGTTTAGGGTTTAGGGTTTAGGGTTTAGGGTTTAGCGTTTAGCGTTTAGGGTTTAGGGAATTATAGTAGTACTTATCAAGGGACCCTCAAGGAATACGATCAGTAATTATTCCGACCCCTAGAGTGCGCGGATCTTCGCTTCCAAGGAGCTGTGAACAGAAGTGCATCCAATGGTTTCAGGCTGCTGGCCTTCGGAGGCATGTGGGGGCCTATAATAAGGATTCTGCTACTTTGGGGTATATTAAGTGCACACCCTATTTTTGGAAATGCCATATGGGCTTTCAAATGGATTTCATAGTTTGGGGCTTGGGAGTTTTTGGCGGCTTAGGCGTTCGGAATTTAGAGGTTTCGGGTTTAGGGCCTACGGGTTTGCGCCCTAGATTGGGCGCCAAGCCCCAAGATCTTGAAACCGCTCCATCTACATATGTGAGCCCCGCACCAGACTACCCCCCCCCCCCCCCAAAACAAAAAAAAAACGATCATCCGTACATCGACAGATATTGCCCTTATTGGGAGGAATATTTGCATTTTTTCTGTCAAGCTCTTAAGCAAATCATCAAGAGTTCCTATGTACCTTAGGACTCCAAGGGCCCTCCTCAGAGGGCCCCAGGTACCTCCTAAGGAGGGTTCTGGGGTTTAGGGTTTAGGGTTTAGGGTTTAGGGTTTAGGGGGACCAAGAGACTTAGAGTGGGAGGATTGCAGGACGGAAGTGTCCATGTGGCAGTTCTCGTTCTGGGGGGCACCCTGATCGTGGGCTTCGGGTTTAGGGTTTAGGGGTTTGGGGTTTGGGGGTTTAGGGTTTAGGGCTTAGGGGTTTGGGGTTCAGGGTTGCGGGGCTTGTCCTATAGCAAAGCACCCCCCCCAATTTAAGGAACCAACCCTTTTGGACTACTGCAGGGAAGTTTTCGCTGAGTTAAGTAGGGTCTCACATACCTCTGCCAAGAACCTGGTAATTCAAGAAGATCACATCAAATTTCTGGAAGGTTCCTGAAAGTTATTTCGTAGCTTCTACACCCGAAACCCCAAAGCCCCGCAACCCTAAAATCCCTCAAAAAACCAAAGCCTTGAAACCCTGAGGTCTTAAACCCTTAATCACTTATAGACCATAAAACCCTTAAACCCTTCAAACTCTTAAAACCCTTAAACCTTTAAACCCTTCAACCCATAGACCCTTTAAGCCCTTTTAACCTCTTCAACACCTAAACCCTAAACCCTAAACCCTAAACCCTGAACCCTAAACCCTAAACCCTAAACCCTACACCCTAAACCCTTCAACCCCTGTACCATGAGGCCTCCGGGCTCAAGTCCTCGTCTGAGAGCTGGTCGTCGGGCTTGCTCTCTAGCCTAGGATGGCCCTTAAAACCCTATCCCTAAACCCTAAACCCTAAACCCTAAACCTCAAACCCTAAACCCTAAACCCTAAACCCTAAACCCAATAAGGGAAAACATGCATATGTCCCAAGCGCCTACCTAGGAGCTTCTTGAGTCGCTCCTGGAGCTTCAAGTGGTGCTCCTCGCGCGGCTTGGAGGTGGGGGGCTTAGGGTTTAGGGTTTAGGGTTTAGGGCTTAGGGTTTAGGGTTTAGGGTTTAGGGTTAGGGTTCAGGGTCTAGGGGTTTAGGGTTTAGACCGTCAGGCTTCCGGCCTTCGCGATTGGAAATGGTAAGTAGGGTAACTGGCATTCTTATCACCTAGCTCTATCCCTAAACCCTAAACCCTAAACCATGCTACAAGGGATTAAAGATCGATGCTGGGGCTTCCTCGTGCGCGGCTCTTGTGTGCCCAGGAGGGTTTAGGGTTTAGGGTTTGGGGTTTAGGGTTTAGGGTTTAGGGTTTAGGGTTTCGGGCGGACGGAGCACCGCCAACAAGCTTGGATGGAATCGGATTAATCGGGGATTCTATTTGTTGTGGGCCTTTCAGGCGCCATATGAGGGTTTCCGAAATTCGGGGTACCCTTATTGGGGTCTTGGTCTTACGGGGCATCCTACTGTTTGGGGGTCTATATTAGGGGTCCCATATTCTCGTAAACCCCCCGTATATGTATATATATATATATACAGTACCTATGTAAATAAACAAAACAATTATATATATATATATATATTTATTTATTTATCTATTTATTTATTTATAAGGCCCCGGATCCAACCAGAAAAAACGTGACTAAGAGAACCGCCCAGTTCGACCTCAACCAAACCAACGCAATCGCTGTGCACGAGAGCTTGGCTTCAAGCTATGGCCCGGTACCAACTTAACCCAAACATTCGGGTCATATGCCCGACACGACCATAATTCCTATTAGGGTTTAGGGTTTAGGGTTTAGGGTTTAGGGTTTAGGGTTTAGGGTTTAGGGTTTAGGGTTTAGGGTTTAGGGTTCCTACAGGGTGGGGCCCCCTAGTTATAAGTAGAGTTATAAGGGCCCTAAATTGGGTTATAAGGACCCTAAGTTAGGTTATAAGTCCCTTAACTACAGTTAGTATAGTAAGGGGGCCCCACCCTGTATGCCCCGACACTACCATAGTTCCTATTACAAGGATCCTGGGCCCTCAAAACCCCAGGAATCGAAACCTTAGGAGGGATCCTTGCAGCCTCAAACCCTAAACCCAAAAACCCTAGACCTGAATACTCAAGGATTGCCCTTAAATTCCCCTTGAAAATATTCCTGAAGATGTTGCTTCCTCTCAAACACAATCAAGGAAAAATTGAATGTCCCAAGGGCCTACCGAGTACTACTATAATACCCAGTAAGGTATATGAGCCATAACACCCTTTGAGGGTTCATTCGGTCCCCCAGGTTCGGTCCTCCTCCTCAAACCCTGCGCGATGAACTGGAACGGCTCCGGATATCCTTGGGGCTCTATAGGGTTTAGGGTGTAGGGTGTAGGGTTGAAAGGATCCCACGCCCAGGGGGCTGGAAAAAGATCTTCGTCAGTTAATCAACAACCCACAGAGTGAGGAAGGCATATGGAAAAGAATTGCCACACCCGGCGGCCTGGATAAAGGATTCTCTTCAGCTAACAACCAACCAGACGAAGGCATATGGGGAAGGATTACCATGCTCAGGGGGCTGGAAAAGGATTTTCTTCAGCCAACAACCGACCAGACGAAGGCATACAGGGGAAGGGCTTAAAGAACAACCGAGAACAAGAAGGCATATGGGGAAGGATTACCGCTGGAAAAGGCTTGTCTTCAGCTAACAAACGCATATGGGGAAGGATTGCCACGCCCAGGGAACTGGAAAATGGTTTTCTTCAGCTAACAATCGACCAGAAGAAGACACGAAGGGAAGGGTTACCATGCCCATGGGGCTAGGAGAAAGATTTTCTTCAGCTACAAACGACCAGAAGAAGGCGTATCGGAAACAAGGCGGCTGGAAAAAATATTTTTCAGCTAACAACCGACCAGAAGAACGCCTATCACATCCGAGAACACAGAGTCTCAACCTTCCACGATGGAGCCCGCGCAGCTGTTTCAGGGAACGACTTCCGCAGCCTCCAGGGCGACCCCGGGTTGTGGCTCTGTAAGCATCTGGTGGAACTAGGATTGCAAAACTTCTTACGGGTAGTCGCGCTCCACGCAACAACACCACGACGATAGCTTCTGGTGATGATGATGCTGGTGCCGCTGATGAGTTTGATGATGACGATTGTGGACCGCGAAAGTCGTGAAACCTGATCTTTCTGCTGCTGCCGAAAGGCTGATGGCGTGGAGACTCTTGACCATGACGAAGGCACGATCGGTGCTGACGATCTGAGAGGTGACAATCATGGTGACGATGACGGAGTTTACGAAAGCGGCGGGAGGGTGGCAGGCCACAGGATGGGGGCAACGTAGGTGGCGCTGGCGATGGTGCAGTATGTCAAACAATGGACCAGCAACCTGCAAATCCTTGAACCGCGACCATCGCTGAAGGTGTGGCTGGGAGCATTGCGAAGACCATCGAAAACGGCACACAGATACTATACTGGGACCGGGCATATGCCAGACGGCATTGCATGGCCCTACAATGCCCTACACTCGTGACCAGTAGAGAAAGACACGGAAGCGCCGCGCCCGCCTTCTGGCTCACGGCCGTCAGACGCTCGCTCCAGGCGAGGCCGTCGGTGAACGACGCCCGCGCCGGGTTGGCCCAGAGGGCACAGAGGGCGTGCTTCGCCTGCCAGATGCATGTTGACGTGAGCAAGTCTTGGAAAGCAACCGCCATTCTATGACATCGGGCGCAGGGGTTGCCTCGTCCAAGGGAGGTGTCACGGAACGCCGGCAGAGCTCGCAAACACACCCTTCACGTTCGCCGCAGTCAAAGAGGCGGCCCAGCTCCTTCGAACACAGCTCTCCCCTCAGCCCTTATATTCACCTAACGGCTCTAGGGGGCCTCCCTGGTCACTTGGAGCCTGTCGTGGCCGGCCATGGCGCGTCGGTCGAATGGCGGTGTTTGACTATCACCTTCTCAGGGGCCAAAAGGGCTCAAAGGACCACACAGGACCTGGCTGAACGCCAGGCACCTCCATGTTGCTGAAAAAAAAGGCAGCAGGTTTCCAAAACCTCCTAGAAATCGAGGGCGCCGCAAAAATACGGACACACGAGCAAGTATATATCGAAAACATGGGCAAAAATCGCTATTTCACTTCTTGGAGCCCAGGCTTCTTGCATGGAGTTTCGGCCTTTCAGAGACGGCAGCTCACCTTTTAGGGTTTAGGATGCAGCGCACGGCGCAAACGAGCCGGTCGTCTGAACGTCTTCTTGACAGACGCGCTGCCCCAGCCAAACTCCCCACGTGACTATGTCAGTCTTCCACACAAGTGGCCAAGTAAGACAAGGTGTCTTAGAAATAAGAGCCGGTCGTCTGGACGTCTTCTTAACAGATGCGCCGCCCCAGCCAAACTCCCCACGTGACTATGTCAGTCTTCCACACACATATCCCTTGCTTGCTCAGGTTAACCCCCCAACCCTTGCAACCGAGTAGCAGCTGTGTCAAACCTACCAATGTACAACCACCATTCGACACTGCAAGGAGCCGACACACCCATTCAGCAGTGCATTCCGGTTCCAGGCCAGTTTTTTCTCCTTGAGAGTGGCTTGCTCGAGCCAAGATCGCCCATGCGGACTCTGAATCCGACAACTGATCGAGATTGCAGCAGTCGACGTACGGTTTGCACTAATTACAAGACACGACAGGGACTTGCTCGCCTTAAGCGCACGCTCACATCAACAGCCTGCTCAACTGTCTTCGCCTTCTTCGCCGGTTGACCTGCGCCACTCTACCATACTTTCGGGCAGCCGGGCTAGCATCATATGAACTGCGCACTACGTAGCCTCCTTCATCAGGTGTTCCACCTTTCTCTTCGCCGCGACGAACTGTGCGAACAACTAGAGCATCATGTCTCTTTAATTCTGTCTAAGTCAGCAAGCTTTTTCAGCAAACAGTATGACAGATAGGGTTGAACTTCAGGCTGTGCATTGCAAGGCCATTTGTTTCGGTTGCCCATCTCAGTCATCTGGCATTGGCATGTCTGCCCCGCTCAGCTGTCCGATCGATACAGCAGATACGCACGTACATGTTGCAACTGAGAACATCAAGGTCATTAGGGGTCACGTGAACTGCAGAGCCAAAAGACATCGTCACGCCTCAAAGCTTGATAGTCACCAAGATGCTGTATGTAGCTCATAACTTGGTATTGATGCCATTGAACTGCGTCAACCGCATGAGCCTAAAGACCTGTGCAAAGCAGCAGTGTCTCAGAATTATACCAGCAGGGAGCTGGGACCCAGACATTCGCTTCCAAGTCTTCCAGGTCTCCCAGTACAGAAGCACGAGGAAACGTGCCAAATGTTTATGGGAGGTCTCAGACTCAGGCGATGTTTGGCAAGGACGCTTGCAGCGATGCTGCTTGTCATGCGACCTGCGAGACTTTTACTCACGCATTGAAGGCAAGGCCTCGAGCCCAGCTTCCTCACCATTGTCCACAGCCTGCGCGAATTGGCCTTCGCAAGTGCCGATGAGTATCTTCCGTCGCGAGGCAAGTTATGTGCGCTGAGTATAGCACGTCACCATCGCAGTTTTCTGCAGCCAGGGTTCGTGGGGTTTCGGAGTTTGGTGTGTGGCATTGATCCAATGGCACGGGTAGAAAACACTGGGTCATTTGTTAATATAATTAATATAATACATCTGATATTTTTGTTACATAAGTTTGTAGTTTGTTACATAATCTATGTTTCTCACAAGATCACATTTTCAAGAAGATACACTACTGTGCTTATATATTTTTGTACATATTAATAAGAATGAACATAGGCATTTTATTACTATATATATATATATACACACTCATTATACCCGGGCCGCTTACTTTTTTTAAAGAGACCACCAACAATCATCATTCATGGTTAAGATGGGACTTCGGTGAAAGTCAAAAATGCCACTTGGTAGAAATGACGAAAGAATCATTGTTCATGGTTAAGATGGGATTTCGGTGCAAGTGAAAAATGCCACCTGGTAGAAATGATCGATGAAAGAAGAAACCGCAGAAGTTGAATTTCATATCAAAGTCCACAGCCCGACTTGCCGAGAGAATGCTGATATTGTGTCTACACGCCTTTCTCACATAAAAGCACACATCTTCAGAGCAAGAATGCTCAAATCGAGTTTACCCTGTTTTGATGAGATTTTTCAATTTTGTGCCAACTTCACACGAAGTTGGGCCAGCAGCTAAGACATGATGACATGACAATGTAAGGGTTTAGGGTTTAGGGTTATGCAAGTTAGCCCTAAACCCTAGCAGCCCCCGAATAATGCTTAGATTGTGCATAGAAGATCGGTGAAATCCCTAAGGTTTAAGGCCTCCACTCAATGTGTAGGCACCGTACATAAAATAAATACAAGCCCTAAGCCCTGAACCACTAAACCCTCAAAACCCTAAAACCCCTAAACCCCTAAGCCCTGAAACCCCTAAACCCCTAAGCCCGAAAACCCCCAACCCTACACCCCTTACGTCCTGAACCCCGAAACCCCTTAACCCGAGACTTCTTGGTGCTGCGCAGGCACGCCAGGGTCATGGGTCATGGTCCTCTTGGCGTGAGGAGATGGGACACTGGACCCTTTTTAGGGGTAGGGTTTAGGGTTTTCGGGCCTTAGGGCTTTAGGGTTTTAGGGTTTTAGGGTTTTAGGTTTTAGGGTTTTAGGGTTTTAGGTTTTAGGGTTTTTAGGGTTTTAGGTATTAAAAGGGTATTAGGGTTTTAGGGTTTAGGGTTTAGCGTTTTGGGGTGTGTAGGGTTCAGTGAAGCCCTGCTTGAAGAAGCTGTGCTGGAAATCGTGGAAATGGTGGAGGTGTGGATCCGGGTGCATACTTGGAGGCTCAGAGTACTTATAGCCCCGTTACAACTGTACTTATAAGGCCCCCTAAGTGCCCCAAGTCCTCCAAGTAGGATAGAAGTAGACATACAATTGGGGTTATGAGTACCCATGAACCTCCAACTACCCTAAACCCTAAACCCTAAACCCTAAACCCTCAACCCTAAAACCCTAAACCCTAAACCCTAAGCCCTCAAGTACAGGTCGAACTGGGCACCTCGTATCTGCAGAGGTATCTGCGAAGAAGGAGCACTCGACTGCGCACCGCCCCAAGGCCAGGGTTGAGGGTTTAGGGTTTAGGGTTTAGGGTTTAGGGTTTAGGGTTTAGGGTTAAGGGGCCTTAATAATTAGAACAGGGGCTTTGTAAGTATTCCGACCCCTTTATAACCCTTAAGGGGGGGACCTTGGAGGAAGAGCTGCTACAGCCAGGATGGCAAGCTGTCTTGCCCTTATGCCGGCCGGGTATTACAGGCGTCGGAATAACTACTAATGGTTTTAGGGTTTAGGGTTTAGGGTTTATTCCCTTATGGCCCCTTTATAACTACACTACAATAAGCCCCAAAAAAAACCTTATTCCAATTATTGCGGCCCCTATATTACACCACAACCCCGGACCAGGAGTCCTGCGCAATGTTCGCATTGCGGTCGGCAAGTCGAGTCATCACTGATGGCTCGGGCTCTCTGAAAGGACGGGTCAGAAGAAGTGGGGTGGTATCTGCTAGTTCAGGTTTTATAGGGTTTAGGGTTTAGTGTTTAGGATTTAGGGTTTAGGGTTTTAGGGTTTTAGGGTTTTAGGCTTGGGGTTTAGGGCTGCATCGGAGCGATGACTGGTGCACGTCTCGACAACCTTGCGAGGCTTGTCTGGGAAAGCAAAGGTCGGCAAGCGTTGGCTGCGAGTCCGTGTTTCAACAACAAGGGTTTAGGGTTTAGGGATTAGGGTTTAGGGTTTACAGGGGTTAGGGGTTAGGGGTTAGTTAGGGTTTAGGGCTTACTTGCTTCTTCAAGAACGAGGGAATCAACAGGTTAGCCTTCGTCATTCCGACAAAGATTAACGGAAACCCAAAAGGCTTGCAAATCATCTACATCTTTCTATAAGCTGATATAAGGAATCAAAAGGTTGCACTTTACAATCGCTAAACAGTTACGGGTGGACTGTGAAGTGGTATAGGGTTTAGGGATTTGGGTATAGTTCACAGACCTGAATTGGGACTACAGCAACAGGGGGACTGAGGATCCTTGTTCATCGGGGTCATATGAGCGACCGTCCCTAAACCCTAAACCCTATAAACCCTATAAACCCTAAACCCCAAACCCTACACTTGGGTCACGCAACAGGTGGCGTCTCTCCTCGGACCCGGTGTTCCCCGTCGCTTTTCAGGGTGTTGGCTACGGGAGAGAGAGGGGCGGCGCTTTTCGGGTGTTCCCCGTCGCTTTACAGGGGTTTTCGGACCTTCGGCTGAAAATGTCCTCCCAACGTTGAGTCGCCCTTACTAGGGTGTTGACCCCTTGCTCATACTTGCATCATGAGACCTACACTTAGGGTTTTAAAGGGTTTAGGGTTTAGGGTTGATGAAGTCTATGTCATCGCGTCCTAGGTTCTGGACTGAGGCTTCTTGGGATTTAGGCGCCCTGCATGTTTTGGGAACTTTTCGCATCATGTGTTACGACCCGCAACCAGAAGATGTACCCCCAAGCAAGGAGCCACAAGCGCACGGGTCCCAACGCCAAACCCAAAACCCTTCACCCCCCGTAAACCCTGAACTCTTATAAACCCCCTAAACCTCCTAAAACCGAAATCCTATAAACCCTAAAGCCCCTCCTTCATGCACGCTAAATTCTAGAAACCCCTGAATCCTATAAACCCCAAACCCTATGAACCCTTCCCTTAGAAGCCCTGAAGCCGACAAAGCAAAGCATTCCCAGAACCTGCACGGCGATTCGTGGAGCTTTTTTGCGCGCTGCTTCTCCATGACTCCTCTTCGCTGGGTTTTCGGGGGTTGAGGGTTTGAGCTTCTTCCCCAAACCCTAAACCCTAAACCCTAAACCCTAAAACCTAAACCCTGAACCCTAAACCCTAAACCTTCCACCCTAGACCCTAAAGGTTTAGGGCTGGCTGAAGGGTTGATAGCGCCTAAGGGGTTCGGATTGAGGGTCAAGGGTGCCCCGGGGTTTTTAGGATTTGGGTTTGAGGGATGTTTGGGGTGTGAGGGGGGGATTCCAGCTTCTGGCTTCAAAACCCCCAAGCTCTCACTGGAGCTGCGCTGCTTCCTGCTGCAGATCAAGAGTAAATGAACTCGGCATGACTTGGAAGTTCAGGGGTACTTCTATGCAGGGTAACTATGGCTAGAAGTAGGGAAACTGGGGTTACAACCTAAGCTAGGGTACTTATAACACTACTTGTAAGTACCCATGAACCTTCAAGTAGGTTCTTTCCGTTCTTGAGCTACATATGGTCACTTATCAAATTCTGGTCCCTTTTGGCGGTGCCCTAACAATTCGGGGCCGCCTTATCTTAGCAACCCAACAGAGGGACCCTTTTCAGAGAATGTTTAAGGGTACTGTGGGTGTTTTGGCTTCCAACCTTCAGGGGGTCGGGGCTAGGAGGTAGGGGGTAGGGCGTGTTCTGTGGCTCAGGGATTTTCTACCGGCTTTTGTTTGGATTTGTTGGGGCTTAGGTTTTTTAGCCGCCGGGCTTTTTAGAGATCGAGTTTTGAGGATCAAGCGGGATGAGGGTCGTCCGCCAACCTTGGTGATTAGGGATATTGCGGTTCGGGGTATCCCCAAACCCTAAGTCCTTAAGAAAGACGGGGTGGCCTTTTTCTTTTCTTTCACGCATGGTGGCAGCCATGTCTTACCCCTCCACATCGCCAGAAGACGCCTAAACCAAATAACCGATATGCCCCCAATATAACTCTAGAAAGCTTCAAAAACTTATGAACTTTATACAACCCCTGTAATCTCTATAAACCTACAAACCTCATAAACCACAAAACAAACAACCCTGCTCTCCAACTCCTAAACCATCTCGCGTGCGAATATTGGGAAAACTGGCCGGGGCTGCACGGTGTTGAACATGCCATGGCCTGCCCGAGCAGGCCCATGACGAAATGCACGACCATGGGACGTTGTCCAAAGTATCATGTTCTCTTGCATAGTGCTGATACTAAATGTTACGGAGCCTTGTAGAGTGACATGGGCTGCGAAGCCCGCTGAGGGTTCGTGTAGCCCACAAGGTGTAGCAAGAAGCAGCTTGCAAGAGCTGCGCATCCTCCCTTCGCAGTAGAGACAGGCTTAGGGCTTAGGGCTTAGGGCTTAGGGCTTAGGGCTTAGGGCTTAGGGTGTAGGGTGTAGGGTTTAGGGCTTAGGGTTTAGGGTTTAGGGTTTAGGGAGTTTAGGGTTGAGTCTCAGGTATACCACAGTGTGTACAGCACCGCTCAAAGCATCTGCCCTACGGGCACTTGAGGCAAACACTCAAGATCTGCTCCAGCGCCGGCCGGACAAGGGGGGCTCAAGAGCCAAGGTAGTCTGTACCCCTAAACCCTAAACCCTAAACCCTAAACCCTAAACCCTAAACCCTAAACCCCAAACCCTAAACCCTAAACCCTTTACATGGGGTGCTTCCATCTGCTTCTGACATAAACACTTCCACAAGATGTACTGTCTTGGGTTTGGAGTTCAAAGCATTGCTATCGGGCCCTTTTACCCTAACCCCGAAACCCGTAAACCCCCAAACCCCTAAACCCCCAAACCCCTAAACCCCCAACCCCCTAAACCCCTAAACCCCTAAACCCCTAAAACCCTTAAACCCCTAAACCCCCAAACCCCTAAAACCCTAGACCCCTAGACCCCTAAACCCCTAAACCCCTAAACCCTAAACCCCCAAACCCCCAACCCCCAAACCCCTAAACCCTAATCCCCTAATCCCCTAATCCCCTAAACCCTAGACCCCTAAACCCTAAAACCCGAAACCCTAAAACCCTAAACCCTAAACCCTAAACCCCTAACCCTAAACCCTAAACCCTAAAACCTAAACCCTAAAACCTATGCCCTAAACCCTAAACCCTAAACCCTTTACATGGGGTGCCTCCATCTGCCTCTGACATAAACACTTCCATAAGGTGTACAGTCTTGGGTTTGGAGTTCAAAGTTTGCAATTGAGCCCTTTTACCCTAACCCGTAACCCCTAAACCCCTAAAGCCCCAAACCCCTAAACCCCCAAACCCCTAAACCCCTGAACCCCTAAACCCTAAACCCCTAAACCCTAATCCCCTAATCCCCTAAACCCTAAACCCCAAACCCTAAACCCTAAAACCCTAAACCCTAAACTCTAAACCCTAAAACCCTAAACCCCTAAACCCTAAAACCTAAACCCTAAAACCCTAAACCCCTAAACCCCTAAACCCTAAACCCTAAAACCCTAAAACCCTAAAACCCTAAACCCCTAAAACCCTAAACCCACAGGGGCTCCACGTGTGGGAACTGGCAGCCTTGAGGCTTCGCCTGGGCGCCGCTACACGGACAGGAGCCCCCCCCAATAAATCCAGATGTCCGGCACCTGAGGGTTTAGGGTTTGGGGTTTGGGGTTTAGGGTTTAGGGTTTAGGGTTTAGGGTTAAAAGTTTAGGGTTTAGGGTTAAAAGTTTAGGGTTTAGGGTTTTGGGTTTAGGCACCCTGAACCTAAACCCCCTCGACCACCGGGATCTGCAAACCAATTGGGAGGGTCGCGAGCGGACTCGCCTTCCCGAGCCGCTGGCAACGAAATCGCCTAAGCAAGATCTTCACTCGGCTGACGTGACCGGAGTCTGAGGAAGAGACAAGATGAGCAGTTCTCTAGATTAGGGCCCCCTTTTTGGGATCCCCTTTTTACAGGGTGCCGCCGTAACATGGGTACCCCAAAAAAGGGACCTTCCCCTATAGTGTCGAAGCCCCCAACACTACACTCCTAAGGCCCCTTGTAGCTCCATGGCATACACAGTATCATTGTAGCTCCATGGCATACACATTATCAGCAAAAAATCGCCCTCCTTGCTGTTGATGAGACCAAAAAAGGCAAACTCTAAACAGGAACATGAAGATTCAATTCTATGGAAAAATGGAGGTTGTACAGGGATTTGGCTCCACTTCAACTTTGCAAAAACCGCGAGAACCCCCCACTTAAACCCTAAAATCCTTACACCAAGGTTTCTGAGATCGCCAAGTTGGCCACCCTCAACCCTCAACTACCCTTCAACACTGAATCTGGCCCCATCTTTTCGTGGGGCTAGGGTTTGGGGGCTCGGGTTGTAGGGTTTATGGGGCTTATAGGGTCTTGATGGTGTCTGGATTTGCTTCCTCTCTCCTCAGGACACGCCAATCAAGCAACGCCACTGTGTAGGACCGAGGGGTCTGAAAATTGCTGGCATCCTCCTGCAGGGGTGCTGGAGGCGTAGGATTTGGGCAGCTCGCAAAATGATGGCCTCTTTGCAGGTACTCTTAAGATAAGTCTGAGATGGAGGATTTCGCGCAGTTCGCAAAATTAGAGTCTTTTTTTAAGTACTGTTAAGATAAGTCTCTGTATTAACAAAGGCAGACAATTCCGAGAAACCCCCATTCATTTTGCAATGTTAGAGGGCAGATGATCGGTTTCACCCCCTGAGTTGTAGGAAGATGCCTGAAGCTATATTCCCAAATCATAGCAGACCCTAAACTTTACAGCCCCCCCCCCCCCCCCCCCCAACGTGTAGAATGTATCTTGACTGGTGTCAAGTGTCCAGACCCCCAACCCACGACCCTGAAAAGCAAGAATGGAAAACGAAGCCCTTTCTTGTTGCACAAGCGTCCTACCGGGCGTGCCAGAACCTCCTGTGACCTCTCCCGCCCTAACGGAACACTTATGCCTGCAACAAAAACCAGGACGCGAACGTTCGAAACCGATAAGCCAAAACTACACACAACAGACTCACCGCTGTAGGGCCAAAGCCGAAGCAACCCTAAACCAACACCCAACAAAACTCAAAAAAACAACGAGTCACCTCCTCCCGAAACCATAAACCGTTAACCCTAAACTTACGAACCCTAAACCCGAAACCCGAAACCCTAAACACCGTAAACCCTAACTACGACAAACCAGGGCCTCTCCTCGGAGGACTCCGCGGGAGAGGTAAACTTCTTCACTCCTTCGCTGGCTTCGCTGGCTTCGCTGGGGGGGAAACGGCCAAGGAATTCCACACGGCGCATGGCCGTGAACAGTTTTCTGCATCTCTCTCTCTCTCTCTCTCTCTCTTGTTGATCTTTTTTTCTTGCTATTTTTTTTTTGGGGGGGGGTTAGGGTTTAGGGTTGAGGGTCTAGGGTTTAGGTTTAGAGTTTAGGGAACTGGGTCTCTTGACTATAAACGTACGATTATAGCAAGAGAGAGGGCGCAGCGGTCATGTCCCCAAGTTCACAGGAAGCATTGCTAACCCAAATTTCCCAGCTTTTCATTAAATGTTCAGGGGTTCAGGGCTTCGTGGGGCTTGAGGTTACGGCTTAGGAACAGGATGTATATGGGAGCCTAATCCCAATATTCAATCCCTCCACCACCCCGTGCAACTCCAATGTCGAATGTTTTAATGTTACTCCAATATACTAGATTTTGATTTACTCCGGGAAGGGAAAATATCTCTAAGCTACGCGGACACCCTGAATATACACTCACCAACATAGAGAACCGCATGGCAGTCGTTCAACATACCTGTACCGTAGAACCCTAAATAATGTCCCAAGAAAGACCTTTGGATCAACCCCCCCCCCCCCCCCATATGTGGGTCCCAAACCCTAAACCCTGAATCCTAAACTCTAAACGCTACCCTTAAAGCAGGCCTTATCTCGCGCAGGCTGCACACCTGAGGCTTGCAGCAAATCAACAGCTAAAGCAGAGGAGGGGCTGAGGCGGACTGAAAGAGGGGATCCAAAAAACCACAAACCACGCAGTTTAGGGTTTCGGGCTTAGGGTTGAGGGAGAGTTCCACAAACATGGTTTACCGGAATCCACCATGAAGGGGGCCCTGATAAGTAGGTTTCTCATCCTTATGTGGCCCCCTTATGGAAAGCTGAACAGTTGGTGCTTCGAGGTTCAAGGGTACCTATGAGGAGGGTGACAGGGCACCCCGAAATAGGATCTAGGGTTTCGGGTTTGGGGTTTAGGGTTTAGGATCTGGGGTTTAGGGTTTAGGGTTTAGGGTTTAGGGCTAGAACCATAGTAGTTCACCCACCTCTAACCCTACTATTAAGCACCCATGAAACTGTCTGCGCAGCTGTCTCAGACGAGCCTGCCCTCTTTTCATCGGTTATGAACCTCCAAGTAGAATACTTGGGGCAGCCTCCTTGTCATAGTAACCCCTACAGGGTGGGGCCCCCTAGTTATAAGTAGAGTTATAAGGGCCCTCAATTGGGTTATAAGGACCCTAAGTTAGGTTATAAGTCCCTTAACTACAGTTAGTATAGTAAGGGGGCCCCACCCTGTAGCAGGGACCATAAGCTAGCGAAGTCACCACATGTGCCGGACTCTGGCTGGAGGTTCCTTTACGAACAAAGACCTTCAACCGCAGAAGGGTAGCTGGGAGTTCCTGCTAAGCCCACCAACCCCTACACCATACGCCAACCCTGAAACCCTGATACCCTGAAACCTGAAACCCAAAAATTCCCTAAGCCCTAAACCCTGAAAGCCCTAATGCCCCTGCCTGCGTTGCAAACGTACTCCGGGTCCTTGGAGCCACCGCAGATGGAGAGTATCGCCTGGCCAACGGGAACCTACACAAAGGTTGGAACTAAACCCTAACCCCTAACCCCCAAACCCCAAACCCTAAACCTAAACCCTAAACCCTCTAAACCCTAAACCCTAACCCTAAACCCTAAGCAGAATGTCTCGGTTGACACTGAGGGCTCAGGAAACCCCCTGCTCGGGCGTCGGCGTGGCCCGAATTTAAGAGCCAGCTGCCTCTATGGGCCAATCCTAAAAGCCCAACGCCCCTAAACCCCTGAACGGTAGACCCCTAAGCCCTCAACTCCTAAACCCCCTAAAAACCCCAAACCCTCAACCCTCAACCCTAAACCCTAAAGCCCTAAAGCCCTAAACCCCAAAAGGCCTAAAGCCCCCCCCCCCCCCTCCACGCCCCTCCAGTGTAGTAACTCGCCAGGCCGGCAGGCAACAGCCAAAGGCCATGGGCTCCGGCGATGATCACCACCAGGAAGAGGACCTCTCGAGGTTTAGGGTTTAGGGTTTAAGGCTTAGGAGGTTTTGGGATTCAAAGGGCTTGAGGGGTTGGAAGGTTTGAAGGGTTTAGGGGTGTGAAGGGTTTAGGGGTTGAAGGGTTTGAAGGGTCTTGAAACCTTAAACAGTTTAGGGTTCATTAAGAAATGGAACCGAGGCAGTTCAAGGTGTTTAGAGGCTGGCTGAGGGGTTCAGGGCATGAGGGTTGCCGGGAAGTTCGGGGGCATTCGGGGCATTTTGAGAGAGACCCTGATCCTCTCAAGCCTAAACATACCCCAACCTCAACCCCCCTCCTGCCGCGGCCCCCCAAACCCTAGCCCCAAACCCTACACCCTAAACCCCCAACCCTAAAGCTAAGGTGCTCGCACCGTTGGGTGCTAGGCCCTGTCTCAGCCTTGTTTTAAGGCTTGCCCTAGGTAAACCCCCATCTGCGCCCCTACAGGTACCATCTCCGGGCAACGATTGCGCAACCGGCAACTCAAGAAATCAACGCTACTTGAGGGTTCATAGTTACTTGGAAGTAGGGTTATAAGTAGGGTAACCCTGGTTATGGTATGTGAGGGCACTTCATTGGTTCCGATAGACTCCGGGTTCAGTCTTGCGTGCCAAGGCGTGTGCTAAGGCCCGACGACAGACTCTGAAGTCTCATGACTCAAGCCCTAAACCCTAAACCCTAAACCCGATTTCCTAAATCCTAAACCTGCTGCGGGCCTTGAAGAAAATTCGGAAGACATAGCTCTCGGAGAAGCCCACCACAGCAACCTCGAGGCGGAACTCTACGTGGAGCAGGTTTAGGGTTTAGGGTTTAGGGTTTAGGGTTTAGGGTTTAGGGTTTAAATTCCTGCAATCTCCCTGTCCCCCTTTAAGGGTTCGCAACTTCACCCCCAATTCATGTATGGACCCTCGCAAACAAGTTCCCGCAAAGGGATATTCGAAGGCCTCTAGGGCTCTAAGGACTCTAGAGTCTCTAGAGCGCCTGCCTGTAGAACCTTAGGCTTAGGGGCCTAGGGCTTAGACAAGAACGTACTAATGTAGGGTGTGGTTGGCGTAGGGCTAAGGTTCTTATCCAGGAGGATTTTTTTTAAGGCTCAGGGTTGAAAGTTTAGGGTAAGAGCGACCCACAATTCATTGGAGCCGAAATATATTTGTCACCCATTAGTTATCTAGGCCCTAAACCCTAAAGCCCGAAACCCTCAAATCCTGAGAACCCTCAATCCATATACGCAACTTAAATGGCCTCGATTGGGTTTGAGAGGATCATAATCCGGAATGAGCGCGTTAAGGGCCAACCTGGTTGTGTATCCCCAATACGCCACACTCCCCATACCCGTTTTGATGAAACCCAAAAGGTTTACCTCAACCCCCAAAATATGTAAAATAATAGCCCTTTTAAGGGTCTTGGGCTGTTTTTTTACATACTTTGGGGGTAAACCCTAAACCCTAAACCCTAAACCCTAAACCCTAAACCCTAAACCCTAAACCCTAAACCCTGAACCCCCCCAAAAAAACTGGAATCCCCATGCTCAAGCGCAGGAGCTGCCAGCAGCGTGGACAAGACCGCGTTGAAGGTACAGGGCCTCGGTGGGCTGGGAGGTTTTTGGGGGTTTAGGGTTTAGGGTTTAGGGTTTAGGGTTTAGGGTTTAGGGTTTTGGGTTCAGGGTGGAAATAGGGGTACCCTTTTTCCCATTTTGGGATTTGGCAGCTCCCCGGTGCTTGCGCCGAGTTGCCTTCGAACTGCACGATTCGTAAGGGGAGGGGGTTGAGGTTTCGGGAAGGCCCGCCAGTTTCGGCCGGTAAGACCCGAAACGCGGAGAACCCTAAAACCCGAAGCCCCAAAACCCCCTAAACCCTAGCCCTAAACCCTAAACCCGAAACCCTAAACCCTACGCCCTATACCCTATACACCCAGTGGCCCGATGCGCTCCGCCGCGGCGATGGCGCGCTCGCGGGCGCTGCCCGTGGACTCCTGGGGCGGGGGGGGGGGGGGGCAAAGGGTCCTAAGTACCGACATAGGGACAAGTGTCCCCCATACAGGTACTTAGGACCCTTTTGGGTTATAGGTTTGAGGCTTCTTGGGGAGGGGGCGGGGGTTTGGGGTTCGGGTTTATGAGGGATTTGTGGGATCTTTGGGTTTTGGGATTGTGGGTTTTAGGTATTTAGGGCCAAACCCTATTCCCCTCCGCCCCCTTCACCCCCCTCCCCTTCCCCTTCCTCCCAAACCCCGTAAGGTCCTTGAACATGTGGGCAATGTGCGCTGCGTAGTCCACAGCCAGACCCACACAGATCAACACGTAGATCCTCAGGGGATGTGTTTGTAGATGCATATTAATATGTGTATGTATGTGAATCTATCCATGCGTATATATGTGTCTAAAGAATATCACAAGTCACAAGAACCGGAAATGCCAAACCCTACGAAGCCTCGAAACCCTAATCAACCCAAGCCCTAAACACATCGTAAGTTGGGACCCTGGGCCATGGCAGCAAAGTCGCGTAGAGACGCCGCTAATCGTCACGTCCCAGAAATACCTCAGAAGGCTCTTTGAAAGGACTCCATAGGGCCCTACCAAGATTTGGGTTTAGGGGTTAGGGTTCAGGATTTCGCGCTTAGGGTTTAGGGACCAGGGTCCTGCGAAGCACCGATACAACGGTGGAAGCTCCCCTCTCAAATCCAAGCGTCATAGAGCATCCCACTTAAGTCATTAATTCAGAAAGCCATCACTAATTACGGAAAGAGTAGCTAAAACACGCACATGTATCGGTTTTTGGCTAACTTGACTAGGGAATTGTCGTCTCAATAGAATACAATCTTAGCGTCGTATTCTTCATTACTATAGTTTTCTAACTAGGCATTGTTCCAACTCATGGTTTGGCACGCTTTACAAAGCCTCAACATAACATGTTTCAGGACATTGTCGCGCCTTAACGATCCAACACGACATGAGATGTAATCTCCAAGAACCAAGAAACAAACAACTCAAAAAACAGGAATCCTTAGCAGCATAAATCTTACAAGCTCAAACACTAAACTCTGTAAACAAACCGCAAAGTGTAACAATTCTAACCCCTCTGCCTCTATGTCTACATAAGCTGCGAACCGTGATCCCACGCAAACTCTGAACCGAAAGCAAAAAACAAACCAACCCGCGCAACTCAAACCCTTAAACCCCAAACCTAAGTAAGGTGGGAACGCGAAGTAAAGTCGGAAATATTGAATCTCAAACCCTACATAGATTGTAAACGTTAGCCTGGAGGACCTAGGGCGCAGGCTGCAAGGCGGGCCGGGAGGAGGGGCTGGGGAGAGAGGGCAGATTTTGTTTGCATCCGTGACTTCTTTGAAGTGTTTTTTTAGGTTCTGTAAAGATTTTGTGGCGATTTGAAAAATTTTATTGCTTTAAGCTTTCTCTTGCTTTTATTTGTAAGTACAAGAGAAGATTTAGAGTTCAAGCATAAGAGGGCTTTGCCTTTAAGGCCCAGGCCTTAAAGAGGCAACGGCTGAGGGTTCACCATTTTCGGCTTGGGTCCGAGTTCAGGGTGTAGGTTTCCACACGTCCAAAGGGTGTGAGCGCTGCAAGCTCGTTCCTACTGCGCGTTGGCACATTTGGTATAGCTGAAAAACAAAGGTTTCGCACCAACGTTGATTCGCAGCGTTGCGGACGCAGTGTGCATTGCACATGTAGGTAGCAAACAGCAGCAGACCCTGCGGCAGCCAGTCAGTTCATTTGATCATCTGATCAGCTGCAGTAAGGTTCGGGGCATGTGGGGCCTTTCACCCACAGCCCGCAGCCCACCCCGCTCCCACCCCCACATCCCCCCACCTAACCCACCCAAGCCGCAATCAAAGTCTCACTTCCGCACCCTCGTGATTCTTGCAATTGACCCCAAACCGCACGCCGATAGTTCAAAGCACTTCTGCAGTGTAGTGAGTCTTTGCTTCTAGGCCTTCCCTGATGGTGATACCTGACCACCCGCAAAAACTATCACTTCTGCACTATTCTTTGCTTTCTGGGCCAACCCCATCAGCCGATCGGCTGATTGGCTGTAGTGCAGTTTCACTAACTTCGCGAGCACAACGGCGCAGCGGCGATCGTGTTCCAGACGCTACGATGATGCTGCCATGTCCGAGTCCTTTTCTTGGCCCATGCGCATGGCCAGCAACGGCAGGCCAGCGGCGAGTGCCTCCGAAAAGCCAACCCGTGGGAAACCTACCCCTTAAAAATGACAGAAAGGGATGCTGGGGGCCCTGTTCTCTTCACACAGTGGATTTCGAACGCTTGGGATGTTCTCGTCTCCTTGCAACGAGTGCCCCATTCTTCCAGAATAACGAGCCTTTTGATCCCTATACCATTGTGAATCTAAATCCAAAAATTGCTGAAGCCGAAATTCCGGCCGCCTCTTAACCCCTTTGAACCCCAGAAGTACACTGCTTGGCATCGTCAACCTTCAATCCTAAACTGACGACTGCAAAGGCACATCGGGGCGGGGCAGCTCCAGGCCACCTGCACAGAAGCGATAGCAAGGAAGGCCCATAAACATCTCAGCCCAATCATCAAGCACACTCCGCGTGTTGAAGTTTCTATCCTTACATGCCACATTAGCCAGACATCCTGATATTGAACGCTACAAATCTGAACAAGAAAGCTGCACCACAAAGCCTTGCAAGCCATGAGAATCAAGTAACTCTCCAAGAAAACACCACACGACCCAAGCATCGGCCTAACTTGACCGCCATTCTGGCACGGGTGAACAGCGGCAAGTCCACCTGCATCGGGCAGTCAAGTATACTCTTCCTAGACAGCCCAAAGCCATTTGGCAAGGCCCTTTTCTTCAGGCCACCATATGAAAGAATCCCTCATCTAGAACGCTTAAACGCTCCGAACCTTTTCGAGAAAACTCACGAAAGTTATGTAGAATCATACGTTGACTTTATAGGCCAAACAAAGACGTGAATTCCCGAAACACACACACACACACACACTGTGACGACTAGTTTATGGTTGGAATAATATTCAAAATTTACATGTATATTCCCTATTGGGTTCAAGTAGCCATAAAAATGTAAAATGGTCCACAACTATGACAAAGACTAAATAAGGAAGAAGTTACTAATTAATTTTTAGAAAACGCATTGCATTTGATTAGTGACTTTTGGATGCTTGGGGGTGGCAAAGCCGAAGCCGCATCGTCACGAGCCGTGCAAGGCCTCCGCATTTCTTCGGTCACGTGTGATGAGCCCTACATTTTCTTTGGAGATGCGCAGCGAGCGGGAGCAGGGCCTTGGAAAAGGCAGCCCTCTGTGTCGCCACAGTCTCCGAACATCTCTGCCGAGGTCTCGGGCACTTCGCGGCCGTGGAAGGAATGCAGTGAGTAGAGCAGGGGCTTTGAACGCTCGAGCTGTCAGCGGCTGAAACGTTTAGGCTTGCGCTTCGCTTGCAATCTGAAGCTGTTAGCTTCGCGTTTCGTGCTTCTTCTGAAGTCTGAAGCTTCGTTCTGCATCTGTAGGAGTTTAGGATTAAGGATTTAGGCAAGTTGTATTCCATATGTTCACCACGGACTTCAATGAGATTGAATTATATCTAGAAGAAATCCAAGACCATCAAAATTATGAGATATTCCGAGGTTTTCAATATTTCATGAAATTCCCCTTATTCTTCGGACATTCAATGATTCTGGAATCTTCACAAAATTTTGATCGACTAAAAATTCTGATAATTTTTAATGTCGCAGAATTTGCTGAAATTATTGATGGAAAATGTGAGCTTTTCAATTAAATATAGAATCATTTGGCATCAACGCATATATATATATACACACTATAGAGATCGTCAGAAAATATCGTCGAATTGGAATTCATCGGAAATCCTTGAATATTTTGATTGTGCAACGATTCTGATGATTTCTATACTCGACAATCTCAATGAGTTTCGGAAACCAGATTGTATTCGAAATATATTTTGAAAGGACAATTTGGGAATATATGACCTGAAAAAAATTTTTCATTTACATTTAGAATGAACTGAAGTCAAAACTGTAAAACCTATGAAATATTTCAGATTCTAAATTGGATTCAATGTTAACGCCATAGTTGCACTACTTATAGCCCTTCTTATATGTACCCATGAACCTCCTAGTAGGGCATTTAATGAATGGGTTTGGGGCTTGAAAGGATGTAGGGCTTCAGGGCTTTCAGGCTTGGAAGAGCGTCAAGAAGCGTCTAGGGCAGCTTCTAAATCACTCAACTCCAGCATGCGAGGTAGATGAGGCTTTGTCTACTTTCTGGGCCCTGTTGGATAGTCTTTTATCACTTATGAGAGGATAGGGACACCCCAATGGGCCTCGAATTTCGACCGACTCAATCCCGGCCCAGCGTGACTCGATCCGCTCTCCGGTTCCCACTATCATACTCTTTTTGGGGGGTTTGCGAAAATAGGGGACCCCGAAACTAGACCCCCCCCCAAATAGTAGGATGCCCTTCGGATAAGGACCCCAACAAGGTACCCCTAATTTCGGAAACCGCCATGTCGGTACCCCAACAAATTTTGCCCTTTGGGGCTGCTTGATGGTCCCGGAATTGACGCTTTCCGACAATTTAGGATTTAGGGTTTAAGGTTTAGGGTGTACCTGGACCCCCAAAGTATGTAACAAAAACAGCCCAAGACCCTTAAAAGGGCTATTATTTTACATATTTTGGGGGTTGAGGAAGGGTTGATTTTAGGATTTAGGGTTTAGGGCCTTTAAAGCTCATGCCCCCTCTGTGTCGCTATCTTTCATGCCTTGGAGTGACCGGCTTTTGGGGTTGAGTAAAACCCTTTGGGAACTAGGGTTTAGGGTTTAGGGTTTAGGGTTCCTTCAAGAACAGCTCTGAAAAGCGCAAGCGCACGGAGCCCAGGCGCATGAATCCCAACGTGTCCACGATGGAAAGGGCCACGCACAAGACCACCTCTCTCTTTCTGGGGTTTAGGGCTTATGGGCTTGAGGGTTTGGAGTTTAGGGTTCAGGGTTTAGGGTGTAAGGCTTCGGGCGCAGGGTAGGCAGGCCCTGAAAGCCACATTCGGGCTTAAGGTTCCGTGCTTAGGTTGGAGGGTTTAGGATTCCCTACATACAATAGAATTAAACCCAATAGGGTTTAGGGCTTAGGGTGACATATCCCACGGAGCGGCATCCCAAACATGCGCCCGAAGCCTAAGCCCAAAACCCTAAAACCCTAAAAGCCCTCCTGAAACCCGAAAACCCCTAAAAGCCCTAAAAGCCCTAAACACCCTAAAAGCCCTAAAAGCCTAAAACCCTAAAAAACCCTTAAAAACCCTACAAACCCTAAAAACCCTCAAAAACCCTCAAAAACCCTAAAAAACCTAAAACCCTAAGCCCAAAACCCTAGAACCCAAAAACTTAAAGTTTAAATTGGAAAACCTGAAACCCTGAAACTGTTGGTGGGATGCCATTGGGTAGAATGCCCCTCGCGCTGGGCCTCGACTTCATGATCACTTTAGGGCACAGGCTTTTTAGGGTCTAGGGTTGAGGAATAAGGGTTGTGAGGTTGAGGGTTCAGGGAAGCAAGATCCTCCAAGCTCTGAAGACTTACCCCCCCTCCCCACCCCACCCCCAGGTTCTGCCAAGGCCACCCAGATCGCGATGCGTGGGGACGGCACCAATGCGAAGATGACAACAAGGATGACCTCTCGGGTTTAGGGTTTTGGGTTTAGGGCTTGAGGTTTAGGGCTTCGGGTCTAGGGCAAGGAAAGCAATACGCAACCCTGCACCTTGGAACAGTGGGCTTGGGGCATCTTACGGTTTTTACAAGCATTCATGCACTCGAAGGCTGTGGCTTCGGGCACAGGGTTAAGGTTCTACTTACAAGTTGGACTTAGGGTGGGTTTCGGGTTTCGGGTTTCGGGTTTCGGGGCTTAATGGAAGGTTCCTTTGGCTACTCCTGAGTTGGGTTCTAAGTGCCCTAAATGAGGTTGTAGCCATAGTTGCGCTACTGATAACCCTACTTATGAGTACCCAGATGAACCTCCAAGCTAAACCCAAAACCCCAAACCCTAAACCTCAGGCTTTTGTAGACTCATAAGAGCCCAACTATGATCGGCAGAATGCCTCGCGCACTGTGTCCGAGGGGCGCCGCCGCAGACCATCAAGTTCCGGACGAGCTCCGTGTCGATCACACCCACCTCGGCTCAGCAACCCAACACCTTTCCGCACAAAAGAACCTCAAAGCGCCTAGACCCTAAACCCCAAACCCTAAATTCTCGAACTGCTTAGTCATAGTCCTCAACCCTACAGTGAGCTCTGTACAGCCTCAGCCTCTCAACCCGCCATCTCTCCCTACAAGCATGTGAGGGATTTCCCCCAACATCCCAAAATCCCCTCCCTGGTAGTGTTTCGGGTTTAGGATTTTCGGGCCCCCCCCCTAAGAAATGCACCATGCCAGAATATGCAAGTACGAGAAGAAGGGGCACGAAGATTTGTTCAGCATTACGCCCAGGCACGACACAAATCCTCAAACCCTAACATTGGGCACTCACCTCTTGTATGACACTATGGCGAGGGGGATTAGCTGACAACCCCAAGCCTACACCCCAAAGCCCTAGACGCCAACCCCTAAACCCAAACCCTGGCACCCTGAACCCTACTAAGCCCTCAATCCTGAACCAAACCCTAAACCCTAAACCCGAAACCCTGAACCCTTGAGGCGAAGAAGTAGCCTCCTCCCAATACAAGAAGTCGAAGCTGTACGGGAAGGCGCCCGGTATCAGCTCATCGACCTGCCATGACTCTAAGGGTAGTCACATGGAACCACCTTAGTATGGGCCATTAAGGTTTAGGGTTTAGGGTTTAGGGTTTAGGGTTTAGGGTTTAGGGTTTAGGGTTTAGGGTTTAGGGTTTAAGGTTTAGGAGAAGCCCCTATACACCCCTTGTACACCCTATCAAACCCAAGGGCACAGAATTCAGAACCCTTTCGAGCATGTAGGGGACCACATTAAGGGTTTAGGGCTAGGGTTTAGGGTTTAGGGTTTAGGGTTTAGGGTTTAGGGTTTAGGGTTTAGGGTTTAGGGTTTAGGGTTTAGGGTTTAGGGTTTAGGGTTTAGGGTTTGGAACTTAGGGTTTAGGGTTTACGGGACCGTATTCAGGGACCATGTAGCTATCCTTAGAATGATGAGGCCACGAATACGGGGGCCTGTCTAGCCAGGGTTCAGGGTTGAGTGCCCAAAGAAACCTCAAGCCCTCAAGCCCTCTAAGATGATCCTCCTTTAGGGTTTAGGGTTTAGGGTTTAGGGTTTAGGGTTTAGGGTTTAGGGTTTAGGGTTTAGGGTTTAGGGTTTAGGGTTTAGGGTTTAGGGTCAAGCCCTCTACGATGATCCTCCTTAACCCCTCCGCTAATGAGTTCATGGGAACTACGAAGATCCCCTGGAGAATTCGGTTTAGGGATGTGGGGTGCAAGGGCTCACGCTTGGAGAGTTGTTGGGGCTTGTTTGCGGGTCTCGAGGTTCAATGCCTAGGGTCTACGGATTCTACTAGTTGGGTCTAGGGTTAGAGGGGTTGTTGGATAGTTCATGGTGGCTCTCAGGGTTTAGGGTTTGAGGGCTTTAGGTCCTCAAGCTCGAGCCCTAACCCTAAACCCTAAGCCCTAAACCCTAAACCCTAAACCCTAAGCCCTAAATCCTAAACCCCAAACCACCCCCTCTGCAGTGCACGGGTGGGCTGCGAAAGGTGCGGCCTTCTTCCGCATGGACACCATGGTCGTGTACCGGTTCGTGCCTGGCTCTTACTACGCTCTAAACCCTCTGAACAACACTAGGGTTTAGGGTTTGGGTTTCGGGTTTAGGGCAGGGTTTGGGGTCTGAATAGGATCCTCTTGAATGCAATAATGGGAGACATAATTATGTCGCAAGAACTGTAGGGTTTAGGGTTTACAGGGCGGGCCGACTAAACCCTGGTTTGCTGCTCAGGGCCTCTCAGGTGATGAAACTTCTCAGAGTTTCTTTGGCTTTGGGCTCGGGGTCTCATGTGTTAGGGTTTACCTGTCGATGTTTTCTCAGGCTTTTGTGGGGGGTTTGGGAAGCGCTTCGACTTCTTCTCGGGGCGTGGAGGGTTTTGAGGTTGGAGCTTTTCGAGTTCGCAGCGTGCCTGAGATTCAGGGCTTCCGGCTCTGGAGGGGGGGGACGAAACCCTAGCTAAACTCTAAACCCTACACCCTAAACCCTAAACAAACTACTGGCGATGTCCGAGCCTTGGGGCAACCCTTGCATCTGAAAGGGGACACGCTGCTTCGGCGCCCCGAAAGAAACCCTTTTTGACCCCTCCAAGCCCTAATGAGCCTAAAGACCATGAAAAGCCCCGCTGCCCCTGTAAACCCTCTAAACCATTGCTCCAAACCCTCTAAACCCTCTAAAACCTCCAAACCCTCCGAACCATTTAAGCCCTAAACCCTAAACCCTAAGCCCTAAGCCTCAAACCTCCAAGCCCTAAGCCCTCAACCCTCCACGCCCTCAACCCTCCAAACCCTCCAAACCCTCCGAACCCTCCAAACCCTCCAAACCCTCCAAACCCTGCCTCCAAACCCTCCAAACCCTCCAAGCCAACCCTCCAAGCCCTAAACCCGAAATCCTAAACCCTACACCCTAAACCCTGAAGGCCCTAAACCCCAAGCCCTCCCAACCCTAAAAGCCCTCCCAACCCCAAAAGCCCCTGTTCACCGGATGGCCTTTGTCTGTGGCAGCCAGCGACAGCTCCGCGTTGAATCTTGAGGCCTTGAGCCCCACACTCCTTGCACCACACAAATTAGGGTTTAGGGTTTGGGGTTTGGGGTTAGGGTTTAGGGTTTGGGGTTTAGGGTTTAGGGTTTAGGGTTAAGGGTTTAGGGACAAAGCAGCGAGGTGGTTGAGCTAAAGACTTCACTTTGTGGACCAAATGAACCCTAAGATTGGGGTCGTCAGGGTTTAGGAGGTTTAGGGTTAAAACCCTAAACCCTAAACCCGAAACCCTAAACCCTAAACCCTAAACCCTATTAATAGGGCTGAGGGCTCTTCTTGGGGTTTGGGGCTTAAGATGCCTTTTTAACTGACATGTGGGAGATTCCCTACATTGTGATTCCTTGTGGGGACTCGAATATTATGCGGAGACTTATATATATATATATATGTAGATATACTTTAAAAGGGCCTCCATCTATCTATCTATCTATCTATATATATATATATTTATTATTGTAGAACCCCTCGCCCGTACATTATGGACCCTTTGACCCTCAGACCATCTCGTGTCTCTTATTGCCGGGGTTGGAGTCACCAAAAAACACCCTGCACCTGATATTCAAACAACCCCTACCTCCAAACAAGATACGAAGATGAAACATTCCTCGACCCTAAACCCCAAACCCCAAACTCTAAACCCTCCTACAATATGCTCTAATTAAGGGGGAGTGGAGCGGATTAACCCCTCTACAGACTCAACTCAACAGAAACACACCCCCGAAAACGCTCTGGAAGGGACGCTTTTGCAAACTTCAGCAAGGTTTTGGAATTTGGGGGTTTAGGGCTTAGTGTTTGGGGTTGGGGGCTTTCGGGTTTGGAGTGTGGAGTGTAATGACCCTAAACCCTAAACCCTAAACCCTAAACCCTAAACCCTAAACCCTAAACCCTAAACCCTAAACCCTAAGCACGAGTAGGATGGACTGTTTTAGGCCCGGGGGCACGTCACAGCCAGCTGGGACGACGTCCACGGCGCCATCGACATTGCAGGCCTCGCAATGAAGAGCCGACTCGGTGGTCTTACCTTAAACCCTAAACCACGGTTTAGGGTTTAGGGTTTAGGGTTTAGGGTTTAGGGTTTAGGGTTTAGGGTTTAGGGTTTAGGGTTTAGGGTTTAGGGTTCAAGGGACCCTGAGTCTGATTCCCCACATAAACCTTTGATACATACACCTTATATCCTTCATTTATACAACCATACAGGGTGGGGCCCCCTTACTATACTAACTGTAGTTAAGGGACTTATAACCTAACTTAGGGTCCTTATAACCCAATTTAGGGCCCTTATAACTCTACTTATAACTAGGGGGCCCTACCCTGTAGTTCTTAAAAACCGAAGTAGCCCCACATCACCCTGGTGGCCCTTATAAGGGTCCCTCCTTTAGTCCCTACTTACTGTAGCTAGGAGGCTTGGGCCCCTAAACCCTCCAACCCTAACACAACATGCTGTACCTAAAGCCGGTAAGGAAAAAGTCGCTGAGATCCCACGCCCTTCAGGGTTCAGTGTTTAGGAGACATGGAACTGCCCCCTTTGGCGAGATTGAGAATTCTTTGAGCCCTTTTCCATGTGAGGAATTGCATGCAACAGAAGCCCCCAAGCTCTAAACCCTCTACTGAAACAGAAGTACCGAAAAGATGCCCGTAGCTAGACCAACCCGTCAACTCCGCCTCAGGAATTCCTAAGCCCTCTATCCGGTTCCCGAACAACGGAATGGCAAAAATCGAGTGGAGGGAATTAGGGTTTCAGGTCGAGGGCTTGTAGAGGGCTTCGGATTCTTAAGGTAGGGTGTGCCTGTGACTCCCAAACCCTACAAAACAGTAGGTAAAAAACCCCCAGATATAGGGCATAGCCCCCAAAATTCCCATATGCCAAGAGAGCCTGCTTACCAGGGGTCAAGGGTGACATATAAGGACTATTAGGCCCTATTAGGCTCTATTAGTCTCTATTAGTGCCTAATAGTCTGTTGTTGTTGGGAGGTTGCGAAATTGAAGGCAATGTTGGCCGTTGTTGGGAGGTTGAAAGTCGTTGCGATGGAGCTGCCACTTAGACTCGAAAGCAAAGATGCTTGCACACAACCTCCCTTCCAACCAGAAACCTCAACCCTTGCAAAAACGACATGACTCAAATCCATAAAGCCTCAAAAACTAACAGCTTGACAGCCCTGGCAGCCGTCATGCCATAGAATTAAAAATTCAATGATTATTTTACGCGAAAACTGTTGGTCTGAGGTTGGTTGGTGGTGTGGCTTGGTTGGGGGGTGGGTGGGGTGGGGGTGGAGAGGGGGGGGTTGGGGGGGTTGGGGTGGGGGGGGTCTGGGCGTCAGCCACCCTTGACTCCCTTCCTGCAAAGCCAAGATTTTTATTTGTGTTTAAAGAGAATCTGGTGTTCACAGAATGAGAGTCAAGGGTGCCAGCAAGGCGTTGCGGGACGCTTGCTGGCACCCTTGACTCTGCCTTTGGGAACACGGAATTCTCTTGTGCGAAAAAGGCAACCCCCCCCCCCCAACCCCCCCCCCCCTCCCCCCCCCCCCCCCCCCCCCCCCCCCAAACCCCCCCCCCCAAACCCCCCCCCCCCAAACCCCACCCCCACCCCCCCAAACCCCCCAACCCGCACCCCTCCCCAACCCTGTGCTCAACCCCCCCTCGCAAAGCACGTGCTTTTGTGCTCAAGCCCCCCCCCTAAAGCACGACCCCACTGCCTGAATGTTAGGTTTCTCGGTCGTTTGAGGTTCGTTTCATGCGCCGGAGCCCATTATGCCATTGTGCTTTCTACCTGCCCTGGACACATTCTGGGCTCTAACTTGGCACCATTGGCTCCTCTAGCCTAGGCTCTAATAGCTTATCCGAAAAATGGCAGGTAAATGGAGCCCGGGTCGGGTTTGCCCTTGAACCCTCTGACCTGCGAGGCCCAGATAACGGAGCCGCGGTAGCGAGAGCCGGGTGTACCGCGGTACCTGGGTCCATGAGCGTCACAGTGGCCAGGCACAGTTGCAAGACCCCACTGGGCTTCATTGTGAGCAGCTTTAGGGCTGGCAGTTTAGGGTTTAGGGTTCAGGGTCCAGGGTTAGGGTTTAGGTTGGGTTAAGAACCCTAAGGCCAAATTCGGGGCTTCGGAATTTTGAGGTCTGAATGCGGCTTGCACAGAACCGGAGCGTGGAGGAGGGGATGGGAATATGGTTCCTTAGACAAGCGTATCCTTTGCAAACGTATGGTTGTTATAAATTTAGGGTACAGGGTGTTGGATTGATATAGGGGTTAAGGCCCAGTTTAGGGCGTAGCGCAGCAAAAACAGCTGTACCCTCAATGAACATAGTCCAGTAGCTATCCCGTCCAAACCACACACACACAAACAACCGGGCTCTTAAACAAGAACAAAAGCAACATCCCAAAACCTAGACACTAACCCTGAAACCTAAACCCTAACCCCCGAATCCTGAACTCTAAACCCTAAACCCTAAACCCTAAACCCCAACCCCAACCCTGAAAACCCTTGCACTCACCCTAAACCACAAACCCTGGGTACACAGCTTCGATGTGGCAGGACTGAGGCAGTCATGCAGGGCATGATCCCTTCGGTTTAGGGTTTAGGGTTTAGGGCTTAGGGTTTAGGGTTTAGGGCTTAGGGTGGACCTCGGCACCTGGTGTCCTGCCTTGGACCCCACTCGAGGTTCCCTTTTCGATCCTATACCACAGAACCAAAACAGGATTTAGGGTTTCGGGTTTAGGGTTCAGGGTTTGGGGTTTAGGTTGAGGTTTGAAGCTCAACAAATTGAGGGTCTACAACGGGTAAGTGCCATTCTCCCGGAAGCTTGGCTTTAACAAACTGCTGCCCGGATGCCAAGCGTGGAGAGCGTTATAGAAGTCCTTGGCTCTACTTTTGCTCCAGGGTTCCACAGTTGGGTCTCTTGCTATATAACCATAATATACACTATACATAACAAGGGCCCATACTTCGGATCCCTATAACAAGGGTAAGGGACCATACTAAAGGCCCATGATTCCAACCTTAGATTTCCAAGGGGCTTAGAGGGTTTAGGATCTAGCTCGCTTGGGGGGCATTGCTAGGGCGGACACCTGTTTGTCTTCAATCTTCAATCCAGAGAGCTCCGTTCCCTTGACTCAGAAGTATACCTTTCAAGCGCATTAGAGGGTTCCTATAGAAGTTTGAGTATTCAGACCAACTGGACCCCCAACCCCAAACCCCAAACCCCAAACCCCAAACCCCAAACCCCAGACCCCTAAACCCTAAACCCTAAACCCTAAACCCTAAACCCTAAACCCTAAACCCTAAACCGTTTCCAGCTTCTAAGTGCCCCAACCCAAGGGACAATCGACTTTTAGAGAGCTCGGACCTTTCAAGCCCGGAGTCCCTCCAGCCGATGTACCTGTTTAGGTTTAGGGTTTAGGGTTTAGGGTTTAGGGTTTAGGGTTTAGGGTTTAGGGTTTAGGGTTTAGGGTTTAGGGTTTAGGGTTTAGGGTTTAGCATTTAGGATTCAGGGTTTAGGGTTCAGGGTTTAGGGCTTTAGGGTTCAGGGTTCAGGGTTTAGGTTTAGGAGTCTAGGGTCCAGGGTTTTGGGTTTAGGGCTAACCCTAGAAGCCGCCATACCTAGAGCCCGAAGCCCGGACCCTGAACCCCAAAACTGGAAGCCGAAAGCCTCTCGCGTTGTTGTTTCCAGCTGCCCTAAACCCTAAACCCTAAACCCTAAACCCTAAACCCTAAACCCTAAACCCTAAACCCTAAACAGCTACGGCAGGATCGCGCGAATTGAAGGCCCGAGGGGCCGCCCGGTCGGTGAACGCGGCGTTGGCGGCGGTGCGCGAGGGCGTGAAGGAGGCGCTGGTTGTGACTGCCTCTCGAAGAAATTAACTTAAGGAAGGATTTAGGATGTTTAGGGTTTAACAAGGGGGGATTTAGGATGTTTAGGGTTTAGGGTTTTTCTGAAGGATTTTGGATGTGTAGGGTTAATCCGGGGGAACAGGGGGGGATTTAGGGTTTATGGTTCTAAGAAGGAAGGATTTTGGATGTGTAGGGTTAATCAGGAGGAACAAGGGGGGATTTAGGGTTTATGGTTCCAAGAAGGATTTAGGATGCTCAGGGTTTAGGGGGAACAAGGGGGATTTAGGATGTGTAGGCTTTGTCGGGCACAAGGGAGATGTGGGATGTGTAGGGTTTAGGGGGAACAAGGGGGGTTTGGGATGTTTAGGGTTTAGGGGTCAAGGGTTGATGGGGTTTTACGGGCGGGGGGGGGGGGGGGGGGGGGGAGGGGGTGATATCGGTTTTTTCACGGGTGATAGGGATTTATTCTAGGGCCCATAGGATCTCCCTGCCGGTGCTTTTGGGGGTGGCGCTTTGGCTCAGCTCGACTTTGGGCCTCGTTGAAGCTCTCTCGGTGGAGAACTTGCAGAGAAGCTGGGATCGTATGAGGCGCTCGCCTGGCTCTGGGAGGTCTGCCGGGGGGGCTGTGCTTGGCGAACTCTTGATACGGCAGAATGGGCTCTAAGAGAGCCACGCTCGGCAGCAACCAGGATCTGCCGTCCATCGACGCCTGGTCTGCCGCAGCGACCATGAGTCCGGCTCATGCGAAAGCCCTCTCGTCGTTGCCTCGTTGCAGGTCGTCCCATGTCTGCCACATATTAAGACTGGCGGATGTGGGTGTGGTCCACTGTACGACCTCCTTGCCCTGCTCCTACGGTTTCGGAATTTAAGAAACAGCTTACGGCCATTCAGTGTAGATGCTCTTTATCCTAAAACTCCCCATCAAACAACTACTGTGTGTGTTGATATGCTTATATATTCATACTTATATTATGTATGCTACATGCATATAATGTGCATATTGAAAGTTTTGGTTATTGTTTCTAGTTGTACACATATACAGAACCATTGATGGCACATTGTTATATATACCCGAAAGCTAGGCGAATGACCCTGGCGAGGAGTTTCGCCCATGTCAGTGAGCAGTGAGAAAGGCAATTTTCGGGAACTTATAGTGGGTTTACCCTGAACCCTACACCCTAAGCCCGACAACATACTGTACACCCTAAACCCTTTAGGATTTGGAGTTTTCGAGTGCTTGGACGGCGCTTCATGATGCCACCCGCAAGACGCGGGAACAAAACATTCCGAAGCAACGACCCTTGCTGTAGCAGTCTAATAGGGTTTATAGGATTTAGGGTTTAGGATGTAGGGTGTAGTCATCTTGCCCTGATACCCTAAATTACCTAAAACCTTGCCCTGATACCCCAAACCCTAAAACCTCGTCGCACCTGATTGGGGTCCACAGCCCAGTCCATGAACTCCTCGTACCAGCTGTCCACCGCTACATCCTCTTCAGCTCAGCTCGGGTTTCTGCTTCCGTTCGTTCCGCTTCATCCTTCGCTTTGCTACAGTGGGGTGCAGGGTTCCGGGAGCCGTGATCCCGGTTTTCCCCTGGGCTTGCCGAATGTCGGGGCCTGAAGACACAAAATGGGGTTTAGGGTTTAGGGTTTGGGGTTTAGGGTTTAGGGTTTAGGGTTTGGGTCTGCCCGTTTCCCTGCTTTGCAAGTCCAACTCCGAGTACACTCACGGACAAGACTTGTGACGCAGAGCAAGGCGCCTCTGCGAAACTCGTGGGCTTTGGGGGTTTGTCAGAGTATATCTATGAAGGGGGCTTTGTCAGAGTATATCTATGAAGGGGGCCATAAGGGGATACTTTTTGCAATTATTCCGACCTCTATATTCCTGGGTTGAGAGATCTTCCACCTCGCACATCCCGAAACCCCAAACATCTCCAACATAGGGACCTTAACGATTCGAATCGTTTATTATGGTATGCGGGCCGAAGTCTGTGCGATGAAGGCGAAACAGTGTTTTGTACACTCACAAGAATTCATTCAAGACTCATACTTTAGATGATGTGAAGAATGCGTTGTTTATTCTGGTAGAAGGACAACGGGACCATAAGGGAATACTCTTAGTAATTTTCCGACCCCGAAGCCCTGAACGCTAAACCCTAACACCCTAAACATTCAGCCCTAATCATATGTTTCACTCCATGATAGGAGGCCAAGTCCTGATTGACGAGCTCCGTCGTGTTCCTTGCGTCGCAGGGGTTTGGGGTTTAGGGTTAGGGGGAGTGCGCAGGTACTAGCACAAGCCCATGCAGAAGTGGTATAAAAAGGCATCTACCCCTCCTTTTCTGCTGAGCAAGGTTCTTCAGAGAAGGGCGGGGAAGAGGGCGAGGCGGGCGCGGCTGAGTGCGCCAAGCTTGTGACCGTTGGCAAGGTCTGCAAGGTTTACGAAGTAGGGAATAAAGCCGAAGGACAGCAAGCAGTTGTGATCTCAATTTCTTTGCATGAGCTGGAACAGGAACCCTAAACCCTAAACCCTAAACCCTAAATCCTAAACCATCCTAAGCCCTATCAACCTTCCGGGACAGTTCAGGTCTCAATAGGAAAGACTACGGAGAGAAAGCCATTCGATGCTCTCTTGCTGCTCCGGACAAAAAGCCCCCGAACAGAACCCTTCCGCGGTTTAGGGTTTAGGGTTTACCTGTAGGGCTGCTAGGGCAGAATTTCAGGGCTCGGGGGAAGAATGCGCAACCGCGCTCCTCGGATCAACCGGGGGTGGTAGGGTTGAAATCGGGTTTAGAGTGTAGGGTTTAGGGCTGAGGTTTAGGGTTTAGGGTTGAAGGCAAAAGGCTGCCAAGGCTCAAGTAAGCGTAAAGCTCATGCAGGCCCGACTGAACCTCCGCGTGCACAAAGTGAGATTGAGCAGCTTAAGTTAGGGGCTCGTAAACAAGCATGAAAGGATGTTCTGGGTAGAATCACGTTGCATAGGTTATTCGGGGCTCGTTTTCGCCGGGGAGATGCCAAAGAAGCCTGGAAACATGTGCTGAGACCCCCTCCCCAGCCGACAACCAACACCAAAAGCGCAGAAGCCATAGAAGCAGCCCTTAGCCCTATAAACCCCTCTACACACCCAAAAGCTTTTCAACCCAAACCCAAGCCATGAACCCTAAACGTAAACACCAGTCCCAAAACGCCACAACCACTCTACAGCGCGGAGAACCCTGAGCCCGAAATCCTAGACACTCAAACCCCAGAATCCCAAAACCCCGAAGCCTAAAGCCCCACACCTAAACCCTAAGCCCTAAACCCTAAACCCTACACCCTGACCCTAAACCCTAAAGCCCCAGACCCTAACTCCTGATCCCCCCCAAACCCACGCCAGGGGCTTCCTCCCGAGTCCCCGCCTCGAAGGCATCCGGACTCTCCCTCATGTTGACTGTGATGGGCGTGCCTGTGCTCATGGGATTCTACAGGGGGGTTTGGGGTTTGGGGGTTTAGGTTTTTAGGGTTGTAGGGTTAAGGGGTCTAGGGGTTTAGGGTTCAGGGTTGAGGGGTTTAGAATTTCGGGTTTAGGGTTTAGGCAGCAGATTGACGCCTGTAGGGGTCCATGTTCCGCCCAAGACTCTGCAACCCCAAACCGTAAACCCTAAAACCCCAGACCCTACAGCCCCAAACCTAAGCCTGAACCCCAAACACCCAGAAGCACAAAACCCCAAAAACCCACAGCTTTGGCCCAGGATGATGGTTGGGGGGGGTGGGAGGGGTGGAGGGTGGGGGGGCGGGGGGGGGCGGGTGATGCTGCACATATTTATGTAGGGTTTAGGGTCTGGGGAAGAGGAATTGAATTAGGAGAGGGATGTTTCTCACTAGACATTCTTGGCCTCCTAGAGCTCTTATACGGGTTCTGTTTGTAGCTCCATATCGGTCTTCTAGGATGCCCAGTAGCAACAGACTGTACAGTCTGAGCGTTTTTGAAGAGTCTTCTTACGAGCCCAATAACCACATTATTACAATAAGGGCACCCCCCCTTTTTTGGGAGGGTTGGATACTTGACAAGGAACCCAGGACCCCAAAAAAGGGTCAAGGGCACCTCTGGGCTAGCCATTTGAGACTTCTGCTGGGCGCCGCCTGATACCCCAGTGATCCCCCCGGCCTGTCGCGAAGTACTCGCTGTTGACATTGAAGAACTGATTCCTGGGCGCGCAAGGTGCAGGGGGCTCGTTGCACGTATTTGAAAGAAAGAGAGAGACAGGGAGAGAGAGAGAGAGAGAGAGAGAGGGAAAGAGAGAGCTTAGGATGCAGGGCTCGTGAGGTCCTGAAGGTAGTACTAACATTAATTAGCCTTGAGAGCGGAGCAGGCACCCGCCTTTTCGTGGTCTAACCGGGCGACCAAGCAATCAGAGGGTTCATTATGGGGGATTTTGCGGCCTAGTAGCCCATCCTGGTAACCACGACATTCAGATTCGAGCATCCCACCGACCAAGCAAGCCTTCGAAAAAACAGGCCTTGTAGGGTTTAGGTCTTTCTGTAACTGGAGTCACTCTTTTCGGAACGTGACAGTCCGTCTGATATGTCATGTAGGGTCTAGGGTTTAGGGTCTATAGGGTTTAGGGTGTACGGTTTAGGGTTTAGGGTCCAGGGCTTGGGGCGTAGGGCTTCAACCACCCCTTGCGCTGCATCAAGGTGGCACGTAGGAGGAGTCCGGGATGAACCACTCCAGCTTGAAGTCCTTGTTGGGCAGGAGCCCCTAATGGGGCCAGCAAGGCACAGTCACTCTCAAGCGTGGGAGTTGGGTTTAGGGTTTAGGGTTTAGGGTTTAGGGTTTAGGGTTTAGGGTTTAGGGTTTAGGGTTTAGGGTTTAGGGTTTAGGGTTTAGGGTTTAGGGTTGGTACTCTGCCCTACTGCTAGCAAAGAACGAGAGAGGATACGTGTTCCTATAAGAGAGCAACTGCTTTGACACAAAAGGGACTCTACTGCAATATGGTACGTATGGGGCCTTTAGGGATCTAGTAACTATCTTGGGGCCCACGTTTCCCCATAAACGTACTTGGAGCCTTTATGGGAAGGGCTGAACGGGGAATCGTACCGAACGTGAACTGCTGACAGCAGACTCGTCAGCCGCGAAATGCCAAAACTCCCCCCTCAATACCACTTCACTTTCAGGTAAGGAACATACCTTTTCAGTGCAATTCTAAGAACCCACCCCCGCAACTATGGTATGCTCGAAGGGCGTATGGCTTTATTTCACGAAGCCTTTGGAACTCTGTGAGTTCAAACGCCCTGGAGACCCCTGAAGACCAAGCCCCTAAGCCCCATGAAACCCCGAAACCTGGGAATCCCCTCTAAGCCCTAAACCCTGAGCCCTACCCCCAAGCCCCTGCAACTTGAAATTAAAAAAAAAAAAAAACTACTCGAAAATTCCTCTCGAGGAATTCCCGAAGCTGCTCGACACTTTTCCTGGACTCGAACCCTTAATAATGTCAATCAACTCCCCTAAGCCCCAAACCCTGAAACCTAAACCCTAACCCTAAACCCTAAACCCTAAACCCTGAACCCTGAACCCTAAACCCTCAACCCTAAACTCTTCTCTTCGCTTTCAATCCGAAAGCCGGTCCTTGTAGATCTTCGTGGTGCCAACAATTCCTCCGGCTGTCAGAGCAGCAAACCTGGGAGTAGGAGGCGCTAGGGTTTAGGGCTTAGGGCTTACGGTTTAGGGCTTGGGGCTTAGGGCTTAGGGCTTAGGGTTTTGGGTTTACGGTTTAAGGTGTTGGGGTGTAGGGCTCAGCGTCCTGAGGCAAACTTTGGATTTGGGACTGGGCATATGGGGTTACTTCCATATGTGTCGACCCTACAACAGCAGGGCTTTGGCGTCCTCATCATCGACACTAGATCATAACAAGGCATGTAGTTCATTTAGCTGATTTAGGGTTCAGGGTATAGGGTTCGCCGGTCCTTCGTGCAAAGGTTCTTGACCAAGTCCCCCCGTATGGGGGACCTAAGGTCCCCTGCCACACGCAGCTCGCTTCCGGTCGGCGGTCGTGACCCCGCTATCAGGCATGTCGAAGTACGCCGTTTGCTTCTCCCGATCGAAGTCGCGCCCCACCGGATTCCTGGGCCCGCGGCACCTCTTCTTCCCACCGAAAAGGAAGTCCACATGTTTTTCTTACACATCAACCCAAGCTTCGCAGCAAGGGGGGGTGGGTTAGGGGTGAGGGTTGAGGGCTTGTGGGCTTAGGGCTTTCGGATCCCCGAACACAACACACGTTCTTTTCAAGGGCAACCTGTAATCTTAACCTTTCTTAGGCTTAACTACCCCTAAATAGCCGTAATTCCGGGGGGAACAAGGGGGGGGGGTAGTATAGAGGCTCGTGGGGAAAGCCATGATGCAAGAAATGCCGCAAAGAAAACTCACATACGGGTTTAGGGTTTAGGGTCCATGCCCACTCGCCCACCCTAAACCATAAATCCGTAAACCCGAAACCCGAAACCCTGCTTACAGGGTTCATAGAGTTGAGGCCTTAGAGTCTCCTGGACACGATGACCGTCAAGTTCTCAAAGTTCGGACGCCACGCATAGGATTCAGGGTTTAGGGTTTAGGGTTTAGGGCTAGGGTTTAGAGTTTAAAGGCTAGGGTTTAGGGTTGAGGGTTTAGGGCTTCGTGTGTCTTTCGGTAAGCTGGGAACCCTGCCTTTCACCTTTCCCTCCAAGAAACAGACTTGGTAGCCCAGCAACCATAGTACAATAAGGGCACCCTTGTTTGGGGGGTTGAGGGTTTAGGGTTTAGGGGTTCAGGGTTTAGGGTTTAGGGTTTAGGGTTTAGGGTTTAGGGTTTAGGGTTTAGGGTTTAGGGTTTAGGGTTTAGGGTTTAGGGCTACTTTATAAGGGGACTCAGAACCAAAAAAGAAGTGTCAAGGGCACCACTGGGCTACGAAGAACCTTTGCCTCCAAAGAGCAGAAGGAGTGTGATGGCCTGGCCCATCGGGGTTGTGACCTTCTCCATGAAGCCCTTCAAGCCTAGACTGGGCAGGGTTTGGGGTTTGGGGTTTGGGGTTTAGGGTTTAGGGTTTAGAGCTTAGGAAGTTTATGTAGGGTTTGGGGTTAGGGTTTAGGGTTAAGGTTTAGGGTTAGGGTTCAGGGTTTCGGGGGGGGGGGGGGGGGGGGGTTTGGGGTTTAGGGTGCTTGGGTTTAGGGTTTAGGGTTGGAACTTTGAGGACACCCTAAACTACAAGGAAGCCAACCCGAAAGTATAAGGCACACACACACACACACAGCCGGAGAGAAGCCCGTGAAATAGGGGCCCATCCCTAAACTCCGAACCCTGAACCCTAAACCCTTAACCCTAATCGCTAACCCTAAACCCTAAACCCTAACCCTGAACCCTAAACCCTAAACCCTACATGTGGGTCCCTATGTCCTGACCACGCCTCCCGACAAGACCCTCCCGGCCCTGCCTCTCTTCAGCACACCGCCTTGAAAGGCCTTTGCGCAACGGGTTCAGGGTTCAGGGGTTCAGGGTTTAGGGTGAGGGTCTTTTTGGGGGGATTAGGGTTTAGGGTTCAGGGTTCAGGGTTCAGGGTTTAGGGTTCAAGGTTCAGGGTGAGGGAATTTTCCCAAATTTCCGCTAAAAATGCATGTTGAATCCCTCCCGAGTTGGCACTAGCTGGTGCAGGTTCATCTTTTTCATGTATGAAACCCTAGACCCCAAGCCCTGAGTTTGGCTCCTTCTATCAGCAGCTTTCTGGCTCTTCTAGGGGATTCCGGCTTCACGCCCCGGGCGTCCGATATGGGTTTTCAGACAGTGCAATTGAGCGCTTCAACCGTGGAAAGGCTTTCAAGTTCGCATCTTCGGGCTTAGCTGAAAGATCTATGTGGGGATATAACCCTCAAGCAAAAAACTAGAGCCCTAAACCCTAAACCCTAAACCCTAAACCCTGAACCCTAGACCCTAGACCCTAGACCCTAGACCCTAGACCCTAGACCCTAGACCCTAAACCCTAAACCCTAAACCAAAAGTCGCCTCGGAGCCCCGAAGTTGCTGGGACACCCGCCAAGAACTACTCTTTGCTTAAGAACCCCAAAAGAACTACCTAAACCCTAAACCCTAAACCCTAAACCCTAAATTTCCCTATATTACCCTGAGTAAGGAAGAGTCTTTAGTATTTGTTGGGGGGTTCTTAAGCAATTAGTAGAGAATGCCAGCCTGCAACCTGCGAGGTCTTTCTTGAGCAAAGGCGCCCTCTGCGGCAGGCAGCAGCAGCAACAGCCCTTGCCACCAGCAGGAATCATGGGTTCATGCCCTAAACCCTAAACCCTAAACCCTATACCCGAAACCCTAAACCCTAAACCCTAAACCCTAAACCCTAAACCCTAAACCCTCATGGCTTCATTTGGGCACATGGGACATGATGGGAATCTTTTGGTCCCAGTTTTTAAAGTTCTTGGTTTCTAGGGGTCCAGGCTTCATTTGCTTCATGGCTTCAGGGGCTCAGATGGGCATCTTTTTAATTTTGGTCCATTCTTAAATTTCGGGGTTTTAGGTGTTCAGGTCTGGGTGTGTTGCAGGGTTTAGGGGTCTGGGTGCTCGGCTTTATGAGCTGGGATCCATCTGGGGTGTTTCTGGAGAACTGGCTCTGAGTAGGGAATGAGGGAAGTAGGGCCCTCCCTTAAAGGGTATACATAGGGCCCTATTTCCCTTATTCCCTTCTAAGAACCAGGGGGAGTATCCAGAATTGGAGGCTACGGACTGTAGTTGGGTTTGGAAGCTTTAGGCTCCATTCTGGGCTTTCAATCCTCAACTCACCCCATAGCCCTCTTATCTCACTCGATCTAAGTGCTTGAAGCTTAAGTACACAATGTCCACACTTAGACGCAGTTCATCGGTTTTGGGCCCAGCGACATTGTGTCGACTTGCGTGCGTCCTGGTCGTTGGCTGCGGCTCGCCTTCTGCGGCCGCAGGTCAGGGTCTTATGAATTCCATGAGGCCCGCTCCACAGGCCCCCATAGGCTGCGCAATGCGCCTGTACACGTGGCATCGGAATTTTAAGCAAAATAAGATGGCACAAGCAACGCTTGGCGACGTGCCTGTACACGTGCGCACGCGTGGAGTGCCATGAGAATAAAGGAAGCTCTTGCAGCTTACCTAGACCTCGGAGGATGACTGGCTGGGGGTGACAGTGCTGGGGGTGCACTTGCCCTTCTCCAGCTCGTCATCCTTGCTTTCGACAAAGGCAGAAGCCCAAAGCATGTGAACTCGAACCATGGGGCTCTCTCCACGGTACATCCTCAGCGGAGCCAGCAGGACCTGAATGGAGGCCCACAAGACCAAGCCGGCGATGATGCCGTAGCCGATGCTGAAGGTGAAGGGCATGGTGATCATGGCCACAAAGGCCGGCACGGACTCCTCCAAGTTGTCCCAGTCCACGCCCCGCACAGAGCTGCACATCATGGCGCCCAGCAGGCACAGGATGGGCCCGGAGGCCAGCGGAGGGACCTTAAGCGAGGGAACAAACCGCACCCCTTCAAGGCATCCTTATCTAGACTCCAAATTATAATTAATTATGAATGGGCGTCGAAACCTCCAAATATGCACGCAATGAAGACGCAATTCGATGTTGGTCACATGCAGGCCCCGGCACAGCGGAGACAATCGGGGAGAAGGGAATGGCCAGCAGGAAGCAGGTGCCCGTCACCAGCGAGGCCAAGCCGGTCTTGGCGCCATCTGCCACTCCGGCCGTGGACTCCGCGAAGGTGGCGACGGTGGAGACGCCGAGCACCGAGCCCACCTGCGATATTGGGGGCTTTGCAGTGCAGCGACTACGAGGCTTGGTGCATTGCATGCGGCCGAGCTGCTTAGTAATCCTTATCACAAAGCTGTAGATGTATATATATATATACATATAATGGAAATAGATGCACTCTTATTTTTCATAATTATCCCGCCAGCATGGACAGCGCATCCGCCAGGTAGGCCATGTTCTGACGGGCGAGGGGCAGGTTGCCGTGGCTGTCTGTGAGCCCTGCGACCTTCGCCACGGCGAAGAATGTGCCGGAGGAGTCCAGGAGGTCCGTGTAGCCTTAGGACGTTTAGGGTTTAGGGTTTAGGGTTTAGGGTTTAGGGCTAGCCTTTGGCTGCACGCCGCAGTCAGGACAGGTGGGAAGAAGTTCGGCAACAGCATATGTCTAACAACAAGAAAGAACTTCAGTTCTGATTGAATATATCCATGCAACAGAAGGTGGCCACAGCCGTCCAAAAAGTGGCGCTGGTCTCCGGGTGGAAAGCCTTCTTTGAGCACAAGCGGGTTCACTCCGTACAGTAAACCTTAAACCCACAGATCCAACCTCTCCGAGGAACCTACTACCAACAGAAATGCTTTGGGAGAACCCTCCGCCCAAGACCCTCCTCAGATGAACATGCAGATCAACACGAGCTGCGGGCAAAAGCAACATTTCTAACATACAGGGGTGCCACCAATCGCACCCCAAAAATAAGGTCATCCCTAAACCCCAAACCCCAAACCCTAAACCCTGACCCTAAACCCTAAACCGCCCTAAACCCTAAACCCGAAACCCTAATATGAACCAGGACCACTAAAGCAGCCAGGGCGCCCAGTCAAAGCCTTCCCAAAGGGCACCGGCGAGGCCCTCCAGGGAAGGCTTCGAGACCTTAAAGCTGACGGGTTCTTCGCAGGGAATGAGGCAATGAGGTACTTGTACAGTATATAATCCCTGAAAGGGTATATATAGGACCCTATATACTCCCTGAAAGGGTATATGTTGGACCCTATGTAACCCCTTAAGGGGTATATGGTGTATATAGGGCCCTATAACATTACCTCATTCCATACCAAGAACCAGGGGCGGAATTCTGCCCCCATGTGACCCTGTATAGACCCCAACTAGGGGTCTGGGGTTTAGGGTCTAATAAGGGCTTAGGCCGACTTCTGCCGCGGTGTGATTTTCGAGACCCCAATTGGGGGTTTAGGGTCTCAGGTTTTCTTGCGGGAGAACGATCCGAGGCACAAAAGCGATGCTGCTCTGCGCTTCCCGCGGAGCGTGCGAGCACAGGTCCCGGGAGCATCAGGTCACGCGCGTTTTAATTGCAAATCCTATGCAACGAGGTAAGAAGCGAACCCCACCCATCCTGTATGTGTGTATGTACGCATGTATGCATGCATGCTGTGAGCAAGCCCACTTCCAGGTGAGAGCGCGACCCCCGTGCCTAGGCGAGAGAAGCGGAACTTCTGTTTTAGCTCAGCCTAGTCACTAGTCCTCCTTGCCCTCAAAGCTGGAACCCCCAAGTGTTTTCCCGCACTGCTTTGGGACATTATGCTGACCCTAGCCTGCCAGAGACCTAAGGTTTCTTAGAACCCCTAAGGACCCCATAATTAAGTCCGTGGAAGGATAGGGTTAAGGTTCATGGAGAAAAAAAGGGTGAACTGGCGGGCTTCTGCGATGCAAACAAGCGCTCCGGCAAACCGCTGCTCTGCTCGTGCGAAGTCTTGTAGGATTCGAAGCCCCGGCCCCAGAACCCTAACCCGAAATCTAGGCTGCTCGTTTCTCTGCTGGCCGTGGGGCAATGCCGGTGGGCACGAAGATGTGGAAGTCATCGGCGGATCGGTCGCCTCCGGTCCCGAAGGGGTAGCCGAAGACGGATCCTTCCACGCCGTGCGCCCAGCCCTCGATCCAGCACACCACGGTGCCAAAGATGATGCCGACCAAGGGGGCCCCAGGAACCTTGGCAGCCATGAGGGCGGCTGTGACGATGAGCACCAGGAGGCTCATCCACATCTTCGCCGAGTCGTAGGAGGCTGAGCTCAAGGAGCCCAACTTCACCAGCGTGGCGGGATCTGCGACGGAGATGCCCATGCCCTCGGAACCCTGGAAGGCGATGAAGGTCAGGAAGAGCCCCACGCCAGCTCCGATGATTTCTTTGATGCCTTCGGGGAAGAGCCGGATGAGCAGTGTGCGCATGCCCGTGACGCTGAGCAGGGTGAAGAGGCAGCCCGCCACAAAGACGGCCGCGAAGGCGGCTTGCCATGGGAGGCCGCGGCCTAAGACAATGCTGAAGGTGAAGTAGGCATTGGTACCCATGCCTGGCGCAAGCATGAAGGGGAAGTTGGACAGGAGGCCCATGAACCAACAGCCAAAGAAGGCAGAGAGGGCCGTGGCGCACACGAGCTGCTCCTTCATGTCCGGCACGGCCAGGCTCAGCATGCCGCTGTTGACCGGGAGGATGTAAGCCATGGCCAGGAACGTCGTCAAGCCGGCGCGGATCTCGGTGGTGTAGGTGGAGCCCAGCTTGTGCACGTTGAAGGGGTCCGACAGGTTCAGGTGGCTGAAGTTGCCCTTGAGGCCCAAAATCTCCAGCATGGATGCCTTCCGGGTGCCCCGGGTCTGCTTCTCCGCCGCCTCAACATGAGAGATGCCGCCCATCGCGCCGAGATCCGAAAGGAAGCGGGATGAGGGGATGGTCTACCAATCGAAAGCTGTAGATGTCCAAGGCTAGACCGGGCGCCGAGCAAGTGCGCTAGAGAGGCTGTGAAGATCAGCAACCATCATCGTCTATATTTGTAGAAGCCAGGGCACGGCAACCTATTATATTTATCATCATCATTATTATTATTGTTATTACTATTACTAGTAATTACTAGTATTAGTACAACTACTATTACTATTACGATTACTATGACTATTACAATTACCATTCTTATCATTATAACGATTATTATTATTATTATTATTATATTATTATTATTATTCTATGATTATTATATGATTATTATTGTTATTTTATGATTTTTATCATTATTATCATTATTATCATTATTATCATTATTATCATTATTATCATTATTATCATTATTATCATTATTATCATTATTATTATCATTACTATTTTATTATTATTTTCATTGTTGTTGTTATTATTATTATCATTATTACTGGGGAGGCAGCTTTGGGAATATTGGGACTGCCCGCCTGGGGATTCTCTGGCGACCTCGCTTCCAGGCGGCAGCAGCAGCCTGAGATGCGCGGTGGCTTAGGGCTTTAGGTTTGCCCTAAACCCTAAACCCTAAACCCTAAACCCTAAACCCTGAACCCCTGAGTTTTAGGGTGCCGGGCAGGGGGGTTTATCAGAGGCTTTTAGTCACCAGGAGACTTCCTAGACCTCGCGGACCCGACTAGGCACATGAACCATAGACCTCGCAAGATCCAAAGGTGGGCAAACCCCCCCAAAGGGGACAGAGAATTCAGCAGAGCCGGGTCACAGCAGTCGATGCGGTTGGCTTCGACGCCTTGGCCGTGTTGGGTTTTGGGTTTCGGGTTTAGGGTTCAGGGTTTAGGGTTGATAGGGTTTTGGGGTTTATAGGGTTTAGGGCTAGGGTGTGGTGGTTGGGGATTAGGGCTGCTGCTTCTTGAACTGACCGCCCTAGAAGCCCCAAATTGCTAGAAGCCCCAAAGGCCCTAGAACCCTCAAGCCCGAAAAACCAAACCCCTGAAGCCCTTAACCCCTAACCCCCACACCACTAAACCCTAAACCCCCACCAATCAACCCAAGAAGGCCTTCAGGAGTTCAGGGCTGACAGAGCCCAGCTTACCTCTGAAACCCAGAAAGTTTAAAGGTGTAGGGCTTTGGGGGGATCTGGGGGGTTTGAAGAAGATTTACAGGAGCCCAGGGTTGAGGGAGGCCCAGGTGCTTTCTGCCGATACAGTCGCATGGCCGTGCTGCAGACTGAGAGCCTACTTTAGGGTTCAGGGTTTAGGGTTTAGGGTTTAGGGACCTACTCAGTTCCCTGAGCCTTCTAAAGCAAACTCAATTCTAAGGGTAGTTGCATAGTCCCTGAATATGGGCCCTTGTAACGGGGGACCCTTATATACCCCGTATATACTCTGTACAACCCAAGCGCCCTTCCTTCAGAACCCTCTGAGTCACCACATTAAGGGACCATGTAACTTCCCTTAAACTCAAAACCCAAACCCTAAGCCCAAGCCTTCTTCTTACAGACCCGAAGCCCGGCACGGCAACTTTACACCTAGGTTTAGGGTTTAAAGTACAGGGCTTAGGGTTTGGGGCTTAGGGTTTAGGATCCCTCAACCCCAGAAGATCTTGCTGACCCCACTGTCACTACCCTTTGCAAAAGCCATGCTGAGCTTCGAATTTTGCTTGGGCCCCCGGCGGTAAGCATTTAGGGCCAGGCAGGGCAAGAACACGGTCAGCTGATACGTGTAGCCTGGATTGCTCTGGTTTTTTGGGCTTTTTTTGGGCTTTGTGGTCTAAACTACCTATGTGGAGTACCCAAAGTCAAAATGGATTCTACTGCATCGAACGACGCTATTTGGAACAATCGAAACTGGTGGGCTCATCCGCGTTTGGGGTTTGTAGGGTGTATAAACGCTGCAGCAGCTAGAGACACCCCCCAACGCTCAACCCGAATAACCCGGAAACCTGAACTGGGGTCAGGGTACATGGTTTAGGGGTTTGTAGGGCATTAGGGTTCTGAACCCTTGAGCCCTAAACGTCGCAACGCCCCCAGAACACAATAGACTTGCCCGAGCAACATAGGACGATGGAGACGCCTGAGGGGGGCGCAGCTGGGATTGCTTGAGCAAGAGCAAGCCACACAAAGCCTGTAAAAACTGAACCTAGGACTTTCGGGTGGATCTGGGATGTTGCACTGGTGGTTTCGACCCGTGTTCTTCGACTTTCGCAAGTTTGTTGCTGCCCAGGCTTGTTGACGGAGGATTTGGGGCGGGGGGGGGGGGGGGAGGGTGAAGAGCAACCCAATTTTCGCGAAGCTCCTGTTTCATGGAGCCAACGACAAGCTTACGTACCTTTGCTGCACAGCACAAAAAAACACAGAACACAGGCTTCAAAGCCAGTACCCTTAAAGCAGCAGACTTCAGATCGTCCGGCAACCCTAAACCCGCAGTCTAGGGCCTAAACCCTGAACCTGCCCCCTCGCACACCCCCCCGCCCCATTCACCCGAGCACTCCATGATCTATGCCCAATACGCAGCGCCTTGTGGGTGGTTGGTATAACAGAATGTGCAAAGCAGGCAGCTCTCAAGGGAACCAGAGCTACTTGAGGACCTGGGAAACCGGAAGCCCGAACGCGCAAAGGCCAGCCGAAAGCCCGCAACAAAGTCACAAGGGCCTCTGAAACCTTAAGCCCTCGTAACCCTCTTAACTCTCTAAACCCTACACCCTCTTCATCCTTACCTCTCTTCACTTACAAGCCCGAAGCCTGCAACTAAACCCTAAACCTGAACCCCTAAGCTCGAGGGACTAAAGGCGTGACCCCTATCAAGGACCTCAAGGGGTTATGTAAGGGAATAAGACTCTATACCCCTCCTTCCAACCTTGATAAATAAACCCTAAACCCTAAACCCTAAACCCTAAACCCTAAACCCTAAACCCTAAACCCTGAACCCTGAACCCTGAACCCTGAACCCAATAAAATCATTAAATATCCTCTTGGGTTTTATATAAAAAAAAAACTCCCAAGGGGGATATAGGACTGGGGGTCGCTTCGAGGGTCCCTCCTTGTACCCCTTACATACTAAGTGCACAACAAGCTCGCCCAAGGGCCTGCGTAGGTGCAGAACCTGCAACACTGGCTGCCAAGGGATACGAGGGGGGGGGGGGGGGGGGGCGACTATAAACCCAAAAAACCTAATGCCCTGAACGTTTAGGTTGTAAGGGTTTAAGGGTTTAAGGGTTTAAGGGTTTAAGGGCTGAGGGTTTCGGGTTAAGGGTTTGGGGGCGAAGGGTTTGTAAGGTGTGGGCCAAACGGCAAGTAGCGGTCCACATGGGGGTTGACCCTTATACCGGTTCTTGAGCATGTTGTTTTTGTAGGCGTGGAGAGGTACCTGTAAGTTATAAGAACCCTGAATAGGTTGTCGCCATCTGTACCCTTTTGACCCAGCTCCTAAACCCTGAACCCTAAACTGTACTGAACTTGGAACCCTAGCAAAAACAAAATTTTATGCTGTTTCTTAGCAATTATAGTGCCCAAAAACTAACAATTATTTCCAAGTACCCCTAAGTAAACCCGAAGCCCGAAATGCAACCGAAACCCCATGTCGCCCAAGCAACCAGCCCAGCGCCGGCAGGACTGTTGTGGCACCCACCAGGAAGGCCAAAGCGTCCGTGGCAGATGTGATAAGCACCTCGGTTTGGGGTTAGGGTTTAGGGTTTAGGGTTTAGGGTTTGGGGTTTGGGGTTTGGGGTTTGGGGTTTGGGGTTTGGGGTTTGGGGTTTGGGGTTTGGGGTTTGGGGTTTGGGGTGTAGGGTTTAGGGTTTAGGGGCTGCTTCAGGCCTCCAGCGTTTATGAGGGTTTGGCGCGTCGCTTTACCTTAACATATTCTTCTTTTGCGTAAAGAGAACCTGCAGAAAAGTAGGGTTTGGGTCCTCAACCTCAAGGATCTCTACACCTAAACCGTATACTTGATGCCCCATTTCCCCGAAAACCTACACACCTGGACCAGAATTAACCATCGAAACCCAAAACCCTAATCCCTAAACCCTAAACACTGTTTTCAATCCAGCTAAAGTACTTGCAAGGACCGACAACCTCAACACCCAAAAACCCTGCAAAACCCCCTAAACCCCAAACCCAAAATCCTACAAACCCTACAAACCCTACAAATCCTGCAAAACCTACAAACCCTACAAAACCGACAAACCCTACAAATCCTACTAACCATACAAATCATACAAACCCTACAAATCCTACAAATCCTACAAATGCTGCAAATCCTGCAAATCCTACAAACCCTAAACCCTTTCAAACCCTCAGCCGCGGGCCCCTAACCCTGGGGACCGTGTTGAACCCTAAAATTGGGGTCATTGACCCCATACTACCATAATATGATTCCTCTGAAGGTAATGTGAACCATAAACGCTTTTAGGGCTCAAATGCAGAAATTTAAATCACTCGGACCCAGAATAGGCCCATTTCGCCTTTTTTTCCGGGGGGGGGGGGGGGGGGTTAGTTTCCCTTATAACCACTTTTGCACCAACAAGGGTGGACTTAGCGTATAGGGTTGAGGGTTTAGGGTTTAGGGTTCTTCTGGTCTCAGTCTCCCCGGGTCATGTGCGCTGAGGAGCTGAGATCCCACCTGTGCGCGCAGTGGCGGCGATCCGCTGGGGGATGCTCATGTCCTGCTCAGCTTAAGCTCAGGGGTTTCTTTTTGCTGGGGGTTTTAGGGTTTTAGGGTTCTAGGGCAGCTTAAGTTCAGGGGTTTCTAGGGCTTTTTGGGGAGTTTTAGGGTTTTTAGGGTTCTAGGGCTTTAGGGTTTTTAGGTTTGTTTCTTATTATTTTTTGTTTTGGGGGGGGGAGGGGTTGTGGGGTTTAGCAAGGTTGCTATAACTTGGGCCTTGAAGGTGTTCTTGTTTTTGGAGCACATGAACCCACGTGGATGGTCGATTTCGAGGCGGCCTCGTGGAAAGAGATATTTCATTTCATGTGCTAGCCTGACATAGGGTTTAGGGTTTAGGGCTTAGGGTTCAGGATGTCTGCTCAACTTGCCTCCCTGCGGCTTCAAGGTTCCAGGGCTTAGGGCTCTACAGGGGTTCTACAGGGTGGGGCCCCCTATAAGTAGAGTTATAAGGGCCCTAAATTGGGTTATAAGGACCCTAAGTTAGGTTATAAGTCCCTTAACTACAGTTAGTATAGTAAGGGGGCCCCACCCTGTAAACCCCCTCCCTGGGCTTCCTTGTTCTGCTCGGTGTGCCGGGCGTACTCAGAGCTCAGCACGAAGGCGTCATCCACACCCAAGCCCAGAAGAAGGAAGTACAGGTTGTTGTTCAGGTTGCCTCGGTCAACCCTGCAGGTTTAGGGTTTAGGGTTTAGGGTTTAGGGTTTAGGGTTTAGGGTTTAGGGTGTAGGGTTTAGGGTTTAGGGTTTAGGGTTTAGGGTTTAGGGTGAGCTGGCAGAAAGAATCCTACTTCAAGTCCGTGGGGAACTATAGAGTACGCAGATTACAACGTAAGTACCTGCTTACTAAGTTCTCTCAGCCTTCAGGTATTCTGCAGCCCTAAACCCTAAACTCTAACCTAAAGCACTGAAGCCCTCCCTTTTTGCAGAGAACAAAAACAGGCACAGGGTACATAGGGTTTGCAGGGTTTAAACTAGCGTCTGCCTTAAGAACCTTATAAGAACGCTTAAGGCCTATTCTTCGCGAAGAAGTAGTTGTCATTGCAGAAGCAGCTATACGATACTTAGGCAACAGAACCCCCCCCCCCCCGGCCCAATACCAAAAAGAGAACAGTTGGCCTCTTGGGATCCTCATCAGCTCTTAAGGAAGGACGTACAGGGTGGGGCCCCCTAGTTATAAGTAGAGTTATAAGGGCCCTAAATTAGGTTATAAGGACCCTAAGTTAGGTTATAAGTCCCTTAACTACAGTTAGTATAGTAAGGGGGCCCCACCCTGTAGAGATATTGGGCATCGAGCGGCCGTTCGGCACGCCGAAGTAGCCCATGAGGCCCAGGGTGCTGGCAATGGTCAAGCCGACGATGAGCACCTGGGTCTTGCGATTAGTTTGGCTTCGGAAGCATTTGGAGGGCTCTGGCTGTGCCCGAGAAGACCATCAGAGGGGCGGTGCTCTGAACTCGGTTTGCTAGGACTTGCTTCAGGAACCCTTCGCAATCAAAGTCATCATTCTGATTGTCACTACCTTGCTCCTCAAGGAGGTTCTTGTGCACCCTCACTGCTACCACAACATGGCTGCCCAAAACTGCCTCATGCCATCTACCCGAGACATCGAAATCAGAGAAGAGGCTGCCACAAACGACATGAACACGCCGGAGTGGATCGCGTCGCACTTGCCGATCATGATCTAGAAGAGTGACAGGAAGAGCAATACTAGCTTTAAGAGCAACGCTACTCCCCTGTAGACTGAAGCGTGAAGAGATTGGCATTGAGGCTTGATGTCTTGGGGAAGTACTCTGGGAGAAGCAAAGCTTGCCAGGCGAGTGTGCACTCATACTCCTATGAACAGGCGGCGGATCTGGCGAAATGAATGCAATTCCTGTGGGTCGCATAGGGCTCTATTGGAAAGTTCTGGCATATAGATTCAAATCCAACCAATCTCCCGACAGCAGCTCTCCATCATCCACATGCGAAACGCGGCCAAGCGACTGCGCAGTACACCTTGGTTAAGCTGGGGGCGACGTCACTGAGGTGATGGGTCTGCGGTGGTTTGGGATTCAACAGCTGCAATCCTCTTATTCGTCCCCGGATTATACCAGCCCTATGCTTCAAACCCTACAACCCTTCCATCGCCGGAATATACCAAACCTAAACCTTAAACCCTAAAACCCTTATAGGTGCATGGACCCTTAGGGACTTCAATAGGCCGATATGTTATACTTGGGAAGGGGCCTGGACATCGCCTTGGAGCGGGGAGGGTCCAGACCTGACAAAAGTTCCTTCGACCCTTCTTTGGCACTTCGCACTGGTTTCGGGGTTTAGGGTTTAGGGTTTAGGGTACTAGAGTCGACTCCGAGCTTCCCCCCCTGAAATGAAACCGCCCCGAATCCTAATTGGGGTTGAGGTTTAAATTTCAGGGATTAGGGTTTAGGGTTTAGGGTTTAGGGCCTTGCCCTAAAAGAGGTTGACGGCTACTGCTCAACACCGCCGCCAGGCAGCGATGATCACAGCATAGGAGGAGGTGAGCTTGGCGATGTCTCCCCGGATGGCGTTTCCGAACTCCTTGAGGTTAGCTTGGGGACAGGCCCTAAACCCTAAACCCTAAACCCTAAACCCCTATGGGACCGCTTGCATAAACCCTAAACCCTAAACCCTAAACCCTAGGATCCCGAAAGTGAGCAGTTGGCCGGAGGCAAGTACAACCCTAAACCCAAAGCCCTAAACCCTAAACCCTATCCCGAGAGTGTTTGGCGGCAAGGGAGACTGCCAGTGGGATAACGGGATAACCCAATCTGCCGCACGGCATACGCGCTACTGGCTGCGCGTACAAATAACGCAGTTCTGCTTGCCTTACGTGGAGGTTCATGGGTACCTATACCCCCAATTCTATGTCTTCTTATAACCTACTTAGAGGACTTCGGGGACTTAGGAGGCTTATAAGTGCAGTTATAATTGGGGTTATCAGTGCCCTGAACTTCCACGTAACAGGAAGGTAGGGTTGAGTGCATCGCTTTCAGAGCAAGTAGTTATCATGGTCCATAAGCCCAGCTTTTCTTGGGGTGGTGTCGACCCATGGCGTACGTCCTGACATCGGAAGAGTCTAAGCGCGCAATTATAAAGCATAAACCGAAACCCCAGCTCAAGGTTTAGGGTTTACTTTCATATAAGTTCCTCCTCTAAGTAGGTTTATGAGTAGATCTGTTTCTGTATAATTGGGGTTATAAGTACCCATGAACCACCAAGTAACTAGGGCATTTGGGGGTTTAGTGTTTAGGGTTTCGGCCATCTCCATTGAGGAAGAAGAGGCCGCTGGAGTAAGGAGATCCGTCAACTGAGGTCTAGGGTACCGGGCTTAGGGTCACCCTAAACCCTAAACCCTGAACCATACTGGCTTAGGGCCCTTAAGGGGCTCCATGGCTCTATGCAGGAGATGGCAAAGAGCCCCCTCAAAAAAGGCAACCAGACTAGGCCCTAAGCCCTAAGCCCCCCAAACCCTCTAAACCCCAAACCCTAAACCCTAAACCCCCTGAAGCCCAAACCCCCTAGACCCTAAAATTTAAACCCCCCAAACCCCCAACCCCTGCCCCCCAAGCCCCCTAGACCCTAACATTTAAACCCCAAACCCCAAAACCCCCAAACCCCAAAACCCCCAAACCCCAAACCCCCCAAACCCCCCAACCCCCAAACCGTTTGCAGCCCGGGGGCGTCGCCGAAGGAGCGCTGGAAGAGGCCTTGGAGGCGGTTTGGGGTTTTGGGTTCAGGGGATTTGGGGCTTCAGGTTTGGGGTTAGGGTTTAGGGTTTAGGGTTAGGTTTGAGGCTTAAGGTTTAGGGTATTCAGGGTACGCAGGGAATTTGGGGCATTGAGGGTAGTCTTTAGGGGAATTAATTAGGGTTCAGGGCATTTAGGGCTTTGGACTTATAGGATCTTCTTTCCCAACTTGATAATTGGGACATGCCCAGAAAGTGTAGCGAACATCCCGTACATCATCAGGGTTGGACCTGACCCCCTATATCCCCAAAAGCCCAACGAAAGGAAACCTACCTTCACACGCAGTAGGGTGAAAAATAACCTTTTTGAAGAAGTTTGGGGTGCTCAATTCAATTACAAGGTGTAATGCTGGCCCTCATATGGGTGGTTGTCAAAATCATTGTCCCTTTTTGGATCCCTATTATAATGCGGCACCTAACATCTAGGGTACCCCCAAAAGGGATTATAATTTTGACCACCACCCATATAGGGATTGTGGAGGGACTATTCCTCAAAGCCTGGGCCCTGAATCTAGGGCTTAGGGTGCCAAGGTGCCGTCAGGATCTGCAGGCTGTAAACTTCAGCCCAACTGTCGCCCAAGGCGAGTACTTTGCGGTCCCTAACCTTAAAGTCCCCCCAGTTGCCAACCCTACTCTTCAAGCCGCCCCGAAACCCAAACCATAAACCCAAAACCCAAAACCCTAAACTCCAAGCCCCAAACCCTAAACCCCAAACCCTAAAACCCTAAACCCCCAAACTCCAAGCCCTAAACCCTAAACCCTCAACCCTAAACCCTAAACCCACCTCCTGCACCAAGCAGCCGTTGAACTTGAGAAGGTCATCCTCGGGGCAGTCCAGCTTCGGCTCAGCGCGCGTATCGGCATTCACCCCCATCCTGGCCAAGGACTGACGGTATCCCTAAACCCTAAACCCTAAACCGTAAACCCTAAACCCTAAACCCTAAACCCTAAACCCTAAACCCTAAACCCTACACCACAGATAAGACCCTAAAGGGTTTGGGGTCCCTTTGGGGGGTTCCGATTGTAAGACAAAGCCGCCAGATCTCGTCCAGGGTAGGTCCCTTCTATGTTTTTTTTTTTTTTTGGGGGGGGAGCGGGGGGGATGGTTGGAGCCTTAAGACACTTACCAAGACCTCACAAACCCTGCTTAAAGCTCTGGGCCCTGGCGGCCCTCTAGGTGCCCTGAAACCCGCAGAGTTAAGGGTTGAGGGCTTACAGTTTCGGGCTTAGGCTTGAGAAATAACACCTAAACCCTCAACCCTCAACCCCCCTAAACCCCAAACCCTAGTCCCTAAACCCCTCAAAACCTTAAACCCCTCAAACCCCTCAAGCCCGAGGCGCATGCACAGCGCGCGGCGCTCCCACTCATCGGCCACTGGGTCGTTGACGCCCTGCGAGGGGCAGAAGAGTTCCTGGGCGGAGAACTGGGTTTGAGGGTTTGGAGATAAGGGTTTAGGGTTTATAGGTTTGGGGTTTTTCGGGTTTGGGGTTCAGGGTCTAGGGTTTTAGGTTTGGCAGCGGTTTGGGGTTCTTGCTTTTCAGGAACTCGAAATAGGTATGGCATGATCATGTAAAGGTACAGCATAAGTAGCACATGATTTCCTATCGTAACTATGGCATTAGGAAGGGGATTCAAGTGGAAGTGCCACTGGAACCAGGGTTTCTGGCTTAGCCGAAGCCGTTAATTCACCCTGAACTCGAAACCTTCAACCCTAAACCCTAAAGGGCCTAGGGCGCAGGGTTAGCTGCCGCCCAGTAGACTGGCCCGTGATGGGTCGGTTTTTGCTTGTTCAGAAGGGATTCAAGTCTAGCAGAAACAGCAACTTTCAACACAAACCTAAAACAGCAACTTTTCATACCCTAGCACTTTAATACCCAAACTCCAAACCCAACGATCCCTAAACCCTAAACCGTAAACCCTGCACTACCCTAAACCCTAAACCCTAGCCCTAAACCCTAAACCCGAAACCCACACCCCCCCCCCCCCCCCCTCCAGAGCACGGCCGGGCGGCCGCTTTGTTGAGGGCGAAGAGGCCCGAGAGGTGCTTGCCACCTACATACTGCCGGGTGTTGTCCAAGACCTCACTGCGGATTCTATGGGAGGGGGGGGGGGGGGTATATAATAAAATATAATATCATAAAATAAAATAAAAAAATATAATATAATATAATATAATATAATATAATATAATATAGTATAGTATAGTATAGTACATATATACATATGCACCAACAAAAATATCATAACCTTGAACCATGAACCCTAAACCCTAAAGGGCTATTAAGATAGATAGAGGGGGATACAGATATACATATAAATAAATATGTAAACAAACACACATATATATATATATGTATATAATCATAACCCTAAACCCTAACCCTAACATCAGATTCCTAAAGAACCCTACTGTGACTTGACTCCCCGGGTTCAGGGTTTAGGACCTTAGGAACCCTGAAGAACCTGATAGTTAAAGTTGTACAGGCTGGCACTGTAACGCAAACAATACTCCAATTCTGCAAAATTCAATTGCTTTGCATATCGGGGCGTGCTCTGCTACATTGACAGCTACACTGCTTCGCTGCTTGGTCTGTTCTGCAACGTGCAATGGTGTTGCTTAGAGGAGTGTGCTCTGCTGCGCGTTGTTTTGCTTGCCCATCCCTGCAAGCCCTCACCTGGCTTTTGGAGCCTGATGAGCCTTTTGGGCTTTTGCGGCCCTTACCGGGTGTACTTTCGAGCTTTTTGGCACCTTCTGATTCTGGACACACGCGGTGCAGGCTTTCAAAATTGGAACCCAAAACAACTTGCACAACACCTTCCCTCTCGGGGCTTCCCCCCAAATCTTTGGCCGAAAGCCCGCTCAAGAACACAATCTCCTACTCTGCCAATGTGGAAAAAAGTATATACTTTTCAGGCATAAGTAGCTATAATGGGAACCCAGGTCCAAAAAATAATGCATTAAAGTATTGTACTCCAAAACCCAGCAAGAGAATCTGCAAGTAATGAGGCCCTAAACCCTAAACCCTACACCCTAAACCCTAAACCCTAAGCCGTAAACCCTAAACCCTAAACCCAGATAGTGTAGCCTGGCGGCCAGGCCCCCGACCATCGTCTGGATCTTCGTGGGCTGGAACCTGTGAGGCAGTCTGGGGATTTAGGGTTTAGGGTTTAGGGTTTAGGGTTTAGGGTTTAGGGTGTTCGGGCTTATGGGAGTTCAGAGGTTAGGGTCTAGGTGTTCAAGTGTTCAAGGGTTTGGGCCTTCCTTTCTGACCTTGAGCCGCTATGACCTGCACATAGCGGGCAGAAATCTCTAGAGCCCATGAACCTCTACAAACCCCATAGGCATCACAGACCCTACATAAACCCTCCACAACACAAAAAAAAGCCCTGAACAGCCCTGTAATCTGAACCCTATAGATTCAAGAACCCTTCACCCCCCCCCCGCTCCACCCCAACCCCCTAAGCACATCGTGAAATGCCAAAGCCCAATATGAACCCCAAAGGGAACTCCGGGAATGTAAGGCTTTAGGGCGTTTAGGCGTCAAGAGGTGGAACAGCCCAAGCGGCTCAAACGCGCTTTCTGGCGCCTGGCCCGTCTCGTTGGGATCCTGGGTAGGTTCTAAGGTCTTGGATTTTGGGTTTAGGATTATCAGAGGGGGGTACGATAATCCCTATTAAGGACTGTTAGTATAAAGGCGAACATCCCCAGGTTTAGGGCTTAGGGGCTTAGGGCATCAACATCCGTATTTAAAAAAACACGTGGGTTGCTCCTCTACAAAGGGGGAGGGGGGGGGGGGGGGGCCCCGTTTAGCAGGGTTCCTGTAGTAAGGAATACGGTAAGCCTTCATTTTTTGTTAGCCCCAAGCTTATGCTTCGGAACTCCACACGCCAGGATTGAAGAGGAGGAGCCTTGCATGGCGGGGGTTGTGACAGCATTTAGGGTTTAGGGTTTAGGGTTTAGGGTTTAGGGTTTAGGGTTTAGGGTTTAGAGTTTAGGGTTTAGGGTTTAGGGTTTAGGGTTTAGGGTTTAGGGTTTAGGGTTTAGGGTTTAGGGCAACTTTAACATCAAGTCCCTGCCCTCAGCGTTGTAAACCCGGATCCCTATCATACCCTTACTCCTAAACCCTATAAACCTAAACCCCGAAACCCTCTAAACCCCCTGAACCCTAAACCCCTAAACCCACTGAATCCTAAACACCCAACACCCTAAACCCCAAACCCCCAAGCCCCTAAACCCCTAAACGCCCTAAACCCTAAACCCTAAACGCCCTAAACCCTAACCCCCCACCCCCGCGCCCCCTCCAAGGGTTTAGGGTTTAGGGTTTAGGGTTTAGGGTTAGGGTTTAGGGTTTAGGGTTTAGGGTGTAGGGTGTAGGGTTTAGGGTTTAGGGTTTAGGGTTTAGGGTTTAGGGTTTAGGGTTTAGGGTTTAGGGTTTAGGGTTGCGCGGTGCTTTCCCGAGCTGCGCTGTTGAGCTGGCTGTCGGCTTCGGCCTGCTCGAAGGAGCCCAGGGTCAGGCAGCCCCGATCCTGCTTTTAGTGCTTGTTTATGGTTTAGGGTTTAGGGTTTAGGGTTTAGGGTTTAGTGGTTCTAAGGTTAGGGGAATTTAGGGGTATTTAGGGACCAGGGCGTCCTGCCCTTTTTTTGGGGTGCTTGCTTAGGGGATTTCGGGTTTAGGGTTCTCAGGCTAAAACCCGAACCTTTCTCGGGTTCAGGCTTCAGAGTGCAATCGGACTCATGTGAGGTACGCTGTCCACAGGCCATAGGCTTCAGAGCTCAGTTTCAGAGATTCGGGCTGCGGGTTGAGAGGGCTTTGTTGGCGCCACGCTCTGAAGGTATGCTTTTGGAGAGGTGCAGGATGGTTCTGTTTTGGAGGGCCTGGAGTAGGGCTTTAAGCCTTTAAGCTCGAAAGGCAAAGGGGACCATTTGCTCATAGCAGCTCAACTGTTGCCTCATCCCCTCGGATGATGACCCTAAAACCATCATATTGACAGTCGAACTGGTGAATATTTTGGCGGCTGAAGTAAACCCGAAACCTTATCATCCTCACAGTCCTGAAGCTGTAACCACATGGATGGGGGGGGGAGGGTACTCGCCTTGTGGGCTCCGATTATAAGGGTTGCTGCTTCGGGTTCAAGGGCTTCAGGGTGTAAGGGTTCCTGATCATGAGTCAAGGCATCTTTCTCCCTAAGCCCATGGCCAGGCAGGAGTCTGGTTGGGGTTCTGAAACCCTGAGCCCCAAGCCCTAAGCTCCAGGAGCTAAGCGCTATAAGTCCTATAAGCCCTAAATGCAGCGGATGTCATGATTAAAGGCCTCAGGGCTGTGGGCCAGAGTTCAGGTCGCAGGTTACGTGTTAAGAGAGTGCCTTGTGTGCATGTGCCGAGTTCTAGATTCTACATCTACCATGAACTCCTAGACGACGGTTCCTTGGGGCGCATGAGGGGTTTAGGACCTTGGGGCGCATGAGGGGTTTAGGGTTTAGGGTCCGAGTTGGACTCCTTATGTGTAGGGTCGAGGCTATGTGGCAAATGCGGCCGATGTCCCTGAGTCCTTGCAGGTATCCATGTCGAATGGCGTCGGGCAACTGCAGCATGGCTTTGTTTAGAGTTTAGGTTTGGGCCTAAATTTTAGTTGAGGTCCTGTCTGCTGGCGTGTGGTAGCGTCCTGGACCCCAATTCAACCCTAAGAACATGGGGGCTTACGAAAATAGGGGACCTCTAAAATAGGCCAAATAGTAGGATTCCCTCCTAATAGGGACCACAACTAGGTAAACCAACTTCGGAAACCACATCTATACTGGGGTTTGGGGTCTGGGGTTTCGAGCTACCCCCGGCCTCGTGGCACAGTAGCTCCTTGCTAGGCTGCGGCAGTCGTTCCGCTGCTGGACGGTGTCATACTTCTGGCAGTTGTCTGAGTAGTGCACACGACAGCCCCCCTGAAGACAAAATCGACCACAACTCTCAACAGAGCGCGTGTGCCCAAGGGCAGTACAGTTGATGCAACCAGCCGCGAAGAAGCCCTAAAGCCCTAAACTCAGCCCGAAAAACCGCCTACATCCCTTGGGAAGTGCTGTTCACACAACCAGGCATGAAGAAGACACAGGGGCATCACAATGTTCCAAAACCCTAAACCCTATATCCGAAACCCTAAACAGTAAACCCTAAACTCTAGGCCCTAAACCCTACCCTCAACCCTACACCCTACACCCTGAACCCTGAACCCTGAACCCTGAACCCTAAACCCTAAACCCTAAACCCTGAACCCTGAACCCTGAACCCTAAACCCTAAACCCTAAACCCTAAACCCTAAACCCTAAACCCTCAGCTCGGCTGCTGTTGAAGCATGGGGAGTTGGGCACAGCGATGGTGAGCGGGCAGAAGTTCTCCTGGTCCTGAAGGGGGTACCACAAGCCGCTCCCAAGTACACTGCCTTATAGGTTTAGGGTTTAGGGCTTAGGGTTTAGGGTTTAGGGTTGAGGGTTTGGGGTTTAGGTTTAGGGTTTAGGATTTAGGGTTTAGGGCTTAGCGCTCAGGCACCTCCCACTCATTGATGGCCATCTTCGCCCCCTCGGCCGTGAGTGTCTTCAGGATGTAGTCATCATCCTTGAACCTTGTAACACAAGGGCCCCGGCTTCTTTGGGGCATAAGGGTTTAGGGTTTAGGGTTTAACACATGAAGGGGTCTTGATCAACTCTGCTTTTTTCCGCCTCAGCCCTGTAGAAACCGCCACCTGCATAGGTCAGGAAGCCACGCAGGTAGAGTCTAAGTCGGCCTAACCCAACTTAGGATGTTTAGGGTTTAGGGGTTTAGGGCTTAGGGTTTAGCAGTGTAGGGTTTAGGGTTTAGGGTTTAGGATACCCATAAGCCTACGAAGAACCTCATCACGAACTTGCCCTGAGCCTTGAAGTTGCAAAAAGCCCACACGGTGAATTCTCTAAATTAGGATCCCTTCTTGGGTGCCCTAGATAAGAGGGCCCGCCTTATTATACAGACCCCAAAAGGGCCCATAATTTAGGGAAATCACCACATCGACACCCTAGACCCTAAACCCTAGACCCTAAACCCTAAACCCTAAACCCTAAACCCTACATCGACATCAAAAAGACGTCGGGAGGCACGTCCAAGATCGACTGCTTGCCGCAGAAAGGGCCGAAGGAGAAGCACTTGCGACCATTGAAAACCACAGAGCCATTCACCTCACGTGAGTTCGAGTTTAGGATTTGGGGTTTGGGGTTTGGGGTTTAGGGTTTAGGGTTTAGGGCTTAGGGTTTCGGGTTTGGGGTTTGGGGTTTGGGGTTTAGAGTTTAGAGTTTAAGGTTCAGGGTTTAAGGTTCAGGTTTTAGGGTTCAGGGCAGAGGGCACTTGCACGAAGGCTAGTGGTATTGGCTCGGTTGCTTCAGGTCAAGAGCCACGGACAGTGCATTTGTCTCGTGACTTTCCCTGTGCTGTTTCCACGTCTAGTGCTTAGGGTTTAGGGTTTGGTGCTTGGGGTAAAGGGAACACAAGAGCCTAGACATGCACCAAGAGCCTTTAGAACCCAGGCCCGTCTACAAAACACGCCCCCCCCCCCCCCCCCCCACCCCACCCCTCAAAAAACACGAACATGGCAGAACGCAAACCCTAATCCTTCATTAAACCCAAACGAGAACTCATCCAGCACCCCGAACCCTAAACCCGAAGCCCAAAAAACAAAAATCAAAATGACATCGCCCGCTTCGGCGTCTACAGATCGGGAGCCCCCCACCGACCGAGGCTGAGGCTCTAGGGGCGGGGGGGGGGGGGGCTTAAGATGTTCCCCCCTATACTAGCAGTCCTCAATAGGCACTATTATAGTACTTAATATGTTATAAGTATAAAATACATTATGAGTATAAAATACATTATAAGTAGTAAATACATTTTAAGTATAAAATACATTATAAGTATAAGGAGAAAACCCCAAGGCACAGAGTTTAGGGTTTTGGGTCTCACGCGCCACTTGGGCTCAGAAGTTCGCTGTACATTCTCATGCCAGGGGGCGCTCGATGGGCTGCCCATGAAACCTCTGGATGTGGGTTTAGGGCTTATAGGGTTTAGGGTTTAGGGTTTAAGGCTTAGGGCTTATAGGGTTTAGGGTTTATAGGGTTTAGCGTTTAGGGTTCAGGGTTTAGGGTTTAGGTTTAGGATTAGGGCTTAGGGCTTAAAACCCATACCCCTCAACCTTCATGAAATGAAATGGGGTTCACAACATTGAAATTATTTAAGTAAGGCGTATGTAGACATATTCCCCAGAGCCCCGTACGCTAAACTCTGAGCCGGCAGTGTGTGAGGTCGGTTCCTTAGGGATGTTTCGGGCTCTAGCTCTTCAAACCCTAAACCCTAAACCCTAAACCCTAAACCCTAAACCCTAATTTTTTTAACCCTAAACCCCAACTCAGGGCTCTTCATGTGGCACAAGTGGAGCTTCTTCGTCTAGAGTGCCGCCACGTTTGGAAGAATCTCCGGGAAGAGGGAAGGGGCTCCATATACCCTTCAAATCCATGGTCCCTTAGTATGGGCCATTAAAACGGGTACCCCTTATGTACCCCCTTATACACCCTCTACACGTTAAGGGCCCATACATCAGAACCCCAAGGAGGTTAGGGACCATACTAAAGGCCCATGCAACTAAAGCTTCCCTAAGCTACTTTTTGCTTGAGAACTCCAAAAGGGGAAAAAACAAATAATCCCTATACTACCCTTTTTTGGAAGCATATTTCTTATTTTGTTTTCTGGGAGGGGAGTTCTTAAGCAACTACTAGTAAGGCTCTTGAGGTGCCCTAAGACCTACACTTGGGATGGTCCCCCTTATCCGAACCGTCCTTAATAAAGACTCGAGAACCCCGAAGGACAGGTCGTAGAAGGTGGAACATCCCAACACCAAACCATATCAACAACTAAACAACCCTTGAATCCCCATCCCTCAAAGACCCTCTAATGGCTACCTTGGGCCCACCAGTCTGCAGTGATAGCGCTGCCTGGCGACCGTAAACCCTGTCTTGTTAATGATGTTGCTCTTCGTTGAGCCCCTTCAAAAAAACAGCAACCCTACACCCCCCCCCCCCCACCCCGCTCAACAAAAAAAACAAAAGAGTAGAATAAGCATAGTATACACACATACATATATGTATACATAGCAACGATATATATAATATATATTTGTTGTTTTCAGCAAAACCTTCATGGAGCGCCTTCAAATGATAACAACCCTGCACACTCCCTCGGAAGCGCCCAAAGGCTTTCGGCTCCATTGGCCACCAAGAAGCTCCACTGCCCCTGGTATTGCAGCCACGGCCGAACGTCACCCTCGCCGCGCTTGTGCTTCTGGCAGGGGGCGAAGCAGATCTGCTGAAAGCAGCTCCTAGACCCTGAGCCCGAAACTAAGCCCCAAACCCTAAACCCCATAAGCCCCAAGGACCCTAAGCCCACAGCGTCTCTGTTCGTGTTCGCGTGTAGCTCATGGTTTAGGCTTCTAGTACGCTCTTATGATGTAGCACACGCACCCACACCCACACCCACACCCACACCCACACCCACACCCACACCCACACCCACACCCACACCCACACACACACACACTGATGCATTGGTGACTGTGTGGAGTACAACCTTTTCACCTGCGCCTGTCATGATGATGAAATGAGATTTTTGTACCGTGTGTGCCAGACCACAGGAATGGCACACAAACACAAGATGAGATGATCCGCGCGGGGTATGCTTTCGGCCCCTTGCTACGCCAGACACGAAGGAATAACGTAGCACGAAATGAGATGAAGATGAAAGTGAAATGATGCCTCACCAGCTGGCCACCTCGGACCCCAGGTGCGGGCGAACAGGTACGTTTCACGACTACATTGCTTGGGTCTTCGCTGGCGGAGATTTGGCGGCGAAGCCTTTCCAGGATGCAATACCTGTTTCCACACGCACACACACTGCCCTCGAACGGGCTAGCTCGCAACAGTTCGCTCATGGCAGAAAGACTGAGGCTGACACAAGTAGACAACAGTGCACATGCCCTGGCGCTTGCAATGCCTAAAACCTGTTTGACCTCATGGAAAACGAGAAAAAATTTAAAGTGAGCCACCACTTGGTTGTCAGTGGATATGGGTCCAGCCCACAAAGTGGTGGATAAGGGTCCGGCCCACCGTTTGGAAAACAAAACTGTGGCAGTTAGTTTGAGGCGAGAGGGGGAAGGGGATGTGCGCCTGCCCACGCCCCCGGCAACCTGACAAAACACGACCTCAGGCGGGAACATACATCAGCTCGACACCCGTCTCTCGGAGACATCAAATCAAAACCAAGAGAGACTGAATCGGGAGGAAAACCCTTGGCTTGCACGGACCGTCACATCCTAAAGACTTCATCTTACCTCCAACCGGAGGCTCGGCTACCTGCCGTTGGCGGGCGCCCAGGAGGGAAAGCCCAACCGAAGTCACACACTGATGCATTGGTGACTGTGTGAAGTACAACCTTTTCACCTGCGCCTGTCATGCTGATAAATTAGATTTTTGTACCGTGTGTGCCAGACCACAGGAATGGCACACAAACACAAGATGAGATGATCCGTGCAGGGTATGCTTTCGGCCCCTTGCTACGCCAGACACTAAGGAATAACGCAGCACGAAAAGAGATGAAGATGAAACTGAAATGATGCCTCACCAGCTGGCCACCCCGGACCCCAGGTGCGGGCGAACAGGTACGTTTCACGACTGCATTGCTTGGGTCTTCGCTGGCTGATGCCAAGCAATGAGTCCATCCGCCCCCTGCTCGACATGTAGATTTTTCGGTGAAGCCTTTCCAGGATGCAAATACCTGTTTCCACACACACACACACACCCACGCGCAAGCGCGTGCGCGCGCGCGCACGGCGTTCCCTTGCATCGGCAGCACCACGGCGAGCGCATGCATAGTCTCTCTCTCTCTCTCTATATATATGTATATATAGATGTATCAATATGCGCGCACAGACGTGGGCCTCGGGTTCACTATAAACCCCATGGAAAAACCAGCACAAACTTACAAAAACCTGCAAAATGACTCTTGGCACAAACCCTGCGAGGGAAGCAATAACGAGACAAACAAAACTGTCAAACATCCTACAACAAGACAGTCATCAAACACTCAAAAGGTAACAATAAGACTATTAAATACAAAAACCAACTACAGTAAACATTCAAGGCCCAAAATGCCCCAAACATCAGGATACCCCAACACAAGAAGAACACGTGAAAACATGAAAGACCACTCACCCCCCGCCCCAACAACAAAAAGAAGTTAGATATCCCTAAAAACATGAAGAACTACAAACCTTGAACCGGTGGGGTCAGTTCTCGAAGACATGGGGGGAGAGGCCTGGAATCTCAAACAGACTCACCTTTCGGGCGCCAAGGGCTTTAAGAGTTCTGAGGGCTTTAAGGGTTACGAGGCCTTTAAGGGCTCTAAGGGCTGTAAGGGATATAATTAAGGGCTTGAAGGGTTCTAAGGGCTTTGCAGGTTAGAAGGGTTTTAAGGGCTTTAAGGTGTGCTCTAAGGGTTAAAAAGGTTACAAGGGTCAAGGGTCTAGGGCTACAAGGGCTTTTGGTGATAAGGGCTTCAAGTTTTTGGGGGGTTGTAAGGGATAAGGGTCTTGGGTTAGAAGGGTTAAGGGTTTAGCGGGGAAAGCCTGTGTCAAACCCAGCTGAACGGACACACCTGGTCCAGATCTGCGACTATCTCATCACCGTCGATGCTGATGTTCATGATCCTCCTGACATGCAGGGTAGAGATCCCAAATCGAACCTACTTGCCGCATCTGAAAGGGGGTTCCCTTATTCAGGTACTTATAACTTGTAACCCTTATAAGTATCCATGAACCTTAAAGTAGATGTCACTGCGACACAAGGAAGCATCTAAAGCAGGATCCTTAACTAACGACACCGCCTCGCTCTTTATCGGGACGATATATTCGGATGCCTGTGATGCCCCATTGTAGCTCTGCAAGAGTTTAGGGTTTAGGGTTTAGGGTTTAGGGTTTGGGGTTTAGGGTTTAGGATTCAGGGTTTAGGGTTTGGGGTTTAGGGTTTAGAGTTTAGGATACGAAGGACCTGCAGGCTAAGCGCGACTTGGTCGCAGAAGCACGTGGGTCCGTGGAACACCTAAGCCGCTGAGGGCTCGGCTCGTTGATCTCGTGGAACCGCTTGAGGTACTTTGGATCAAAGATGTTGCCTTTCTTGAAGGGTCTAGGGTTTAGGGTTTAGGGTTTAGGGTTTAGGGTTTAGGGTTTAGGGTTTAGGGTTTAGGGTTTAATTAGGGTTTAGGGTTTAGGTTCATTCGGGTACTTCTAAGTAGGCAAGTACCCTACATAAGGTTAAAACCATAGGTACCCAACTTATGACCCTCTTTATGAGTACCCATGAACCTTCAAGTACCCGTCGCAGGTTTTGGGGAGGTAGCGGTTCCTCGCTAGATATTTGTCCATGGCAACTACCCCGCGAATACCCAACAGACGGCTACACCCTAAACCCGAAACCCTAAACCCTGAACCTAAACCCCGGAACCCTAGACCCCAACCCCCTAAACCCTAAACCCTAACCCGATAGGCCCTTTTGGTGCGTAGGGTTCCTCAAGACGCCAAAGGCTTCGTTTCGGTCATGTTTGTAGGAGGATCCCCAAAACCTCCCGCCCCCCCCTCCCCCGCTTCGGGTTTAGGGGTTAGGGTTTAGGTTTAGGCCCCCCCCCTCTCCCTATAGAGACCTAAAGTGCCTTTGTGTGGAGTACCTCAGAAAAGATAAAGGGTAAGTACCCTCTTGGCTAAAAGGGGGCCCTGACCCCTAATCAAAAGGGACCCAAGCCCTAAACCGCCACGACTCTGAACCCTAAAACCCTAACACCCTGCAAAACCCAGAAACCCTAACAAGCCAAGATCCATACAAACACCACACAACAAACAACATCCGGCCGTGCGACAGTCGGCTTCGTCCACGTCATTGCCTTGGTAGCCCAGAAACCATACCACAAGAAAGCGCAATCCTTTTGAGGGATGCTTCCTGCTATGTGGGAATCTAGAACGCAGACCTTAAACCCTACACCCTAAACTCTATAATCCCTAAACCCCTCACCCTGAACCCTAAACCCTAAACTCTATCATCCCTAAACCCCTCACCCTAAACCCTAAACCCTAGGCCCTAGACTGGGCGCAACAAAGGGCTACTCGAACACGGGGCTGCCCAGCTGCAGGTGGCGGTGAAGAGATTGAACCGTGAGTTGCCAGGAAAGGTCCGTTGCACCTGAGCTGCGCTTTGTAGGGAATTCTACATGGAGGGTTCTTGGTTCAGGGTTTAGGGCGTAGGGTTTAGGGTCTAGGGATTCGCAGCAGGGTTTATAAGGTTTTAGGGTTTAGGGGGGCTTTGTAAGGAATTGAGGGACTAACGTTTTGTGGAGAAAAGTCCTAAGGGGGGTTTTGGGTTCAGGGCGGTTTAAGGTTTGGGCTCACATCCTGGACCCCTACAATACTGCATCCCCGAAAACCCTAGACATTAAACCCTAAACCCTAAACCCTAAACCCTAAACCCGAGACATTATATACGGTTGAGGGTCTAGGATTCCAGGCGGCTTAGGTTTTGAGCTCATCGCGCTTCATGGGACTTAGAGGGGTTCATATTTCTTGTACCCCCAAACGGACACCCAATATATACACTCACCAATGTTACAAAGGAACCTTATATACACTCACCAAGAACAGACATGTGAACCCTGGTTCATAGGGCTTAGAGGGGTCCTAAAACCCTAAACCCTAAACCCTAAACCCTAAACCCCAAAACCCTATTTGGGATCTTCGCCCGGACACATAGTCGTTGTGGTCCAAGGCCAGTGAGCCCGCTGGCACCCACCTGGGCTCGCTGGGTATCTCCGGGGCTACTCTTAACACCAAAGCCCCTGCCCTTAAAACCCTAGACCCCTAAGCCCCTCAAACCCCTCAAACCCCTTAAACCCCTTAAACCCCCTAAACCCCTTAGACCCTAAACCCTAAACCCTAAACCCTAGACCCTAAACCCTAAACCCTATACCCTAAACCCTCAACCCCTAGCCTTGAACAGGGGCACCCTGGGACCCTGAGCTTCCAAGTCTCTAACTAGACCTTTTTAGGTGTCCCAGGTTGGCGTCTCCGTAGAGGGGTAGTTCTCTGAACCAGGGTCCCTTTTAAAAATTGTTTGGGGTGCAGTGTTTCAGAAGCTTAGGGTTTCAGAACCCCTGTTGGTTGCTTAAGAAACTGATCAAAGGGGTCAAAAAAACATGAGATTCACAGCCCAGAGAGGAAGGTTACTACTACTACGACGACGACCACCAGCACCAGCACCAGCACCAGCACCAGCACCAGCACCAGCACCAGCACCAGCACCAGCACCAGCACCAGCACCAGCACCAGCACCAGCACCAGCACCAGCACCAGCACCACTACCACCACCACTACCACCACCACCACCACCACGACGACGACTACTACTACTACTACTACTACTACTACTACTACTACTACTACTACTACTACTACTACTACTACTACTACTACTACTACTAGTTATGCAACTATATGTATACTACATATATATATATACAACCAAATACATATATATATATATATATATATATATATTATGCATGTAGATTATGATTGTTGTTGGGACCGGGGTTCCTGGAGGTGGACGTGGATCGGAAAGCTCGGCGAGAGGCTGCTTCTCTGGGCGCGTCTCGTTCGTCAGGAAGGTGAATCCTTCATTCTCCGAGCGCCCCCGGAGTGAACCACAAAAGTAGGATCCTTTAGGTTTTAGGGTTTAGGGTTTAGGGTATCAGGATGCTACGGAAAGCATGCGAGGCACCATGCGCCTTTGGTCGTTTCTGCATCGGAAGCTCTGAGGGTTTAGGGTTTAGGGTTTAGGCTTTAGGGTTTAGGGTTTAAACCTGTTCCAATCTGGGTAGTTCTCTGAATTACGGTCAGGACCCTAATCTTGGAAGTTGCGCAGCCCACACGTGAAGGTTCATGGGTGCTTATCACTAGGGTCATAAGCAAAGTAACTATTGTTATACCCATCATTAGGGTAACAATGGCTATAACCTTCTTTAAGGCACTTATAACCCTGCTCATGAGAACAGTGCCAGTGAACCTCCAAGTGCGGACGTACAACCTGAGCCAAACACGCGTAGCTAAGCACTAATACTCTAAATCCCTACATCCCTAAACCCTATAAACCCTATAAACCCTACAAACCCTACAAACCCTACAAACCCTACAAACCCTACAAACCCTATAAACCCTATAAACCCTATAAACCCTATAAACCCTATAAACCCAATACCCAAAACCGCAAATTGAGCACTTACATTGCCGTCCTCCGCCACAAGCGACGACGAAGAGCACGCTGCCAACCAAGCTCTTAACCTCAGGCACTGAAGGGTCTGGGGGGGGGGGGGGGGGGGGGGGGGGGGGGGGGCATTTGGCGGGTTTAGGGTGTAGGGTTTAGGGTGTAGGGTTTGGGGTTTAGGGTTTGGGGTTGGGGCTGGGTTTTAGGATTTTTGGGGTTCGGGGTTGTTAAGGGGTCTTTGGGTTGAGTCGGCTCATGGGCTTCAGGGCTCGGTATTTCAGGGTTTTGGCGTTTTGATGTTCTCGGGGTTTAGGGCTTTCGGCATTCGGGAAGAGTTGTTGTTCCAGGGTTTAGGGCGATGATGTGTCCATGTTAAGGATGTCACTGTGGCATCTCGTTCATACTAGGTCCTCCACCCTAAACCCCTAATTAGCTCTGAACCCAGACACCCTCAATCCCGAACACCAGCAACCCAAACGGCTAAACCCCAAAACCCTCAACCCTGTCAACCCGAACTCCGTCAAACCTAACAAGAAAGCCCTAAATCCTAAACCCTAAACCCTAAGCCCAAACCCTAACCCCGAACCCCCATTGCCTATAACCCCCTAAACCCTAGACCCTTCAAGGGAACCGCCAGTGCCAGGGGGCCGGGTGAGTGCCAACGGCGCGCCCGACTTTCTCGAAGAAGTTCTCTAAGACCCGCTCAATAACGGTCCTTGGCAGTAGGGTTGTAGGGCTCTTCGGGTTTTTGTGGGGGGTGTTGGGGTTCTAGTGCTTTAGGGTTTTGGGTGTTTGGGTGTTTGGGTTTTTGGGTGTGAGGAATTTAGGGTTGTGGGGGCTTTAGGGTTTTTAGGGGGTGTAGGGCTTTGGGGTTTTCGGGGTCTAGGGTTTAGGGTGGCTGAACTTCTGGACCTCAAGTAACCTTGTACCTCTTCGAGGACCTGAGCTCACTGCGTAAAGGTTGAGAGAATCTAGGTCTACCAACCCGGACTCCGAAACCGGTTTAGGGTTGAGGGTTTAGGGTTTAGGGTTTAGGGCCGTAAGCCCTACTTGGAGGGTTCATCGGTGCTTGTAACCCCCAAATCATAAGTCTACTTTCATCACCTGCTTAGAGGACTTAAACACGCAAAAACTTATAAGCGCAGTGAAAAATGGGGTTATATGTACCCTGGAGCTCCAAGTAACCCTATACTCACTAGAGTCGGAACCCTAAACCCTAAACCCTAAACCCTAAACCCTAAACCCTAAACCCTAAACCCTAAACCCTAAACCCTGAACCCTAAACCCTCCGGGTGCTGCCCTCCCCTGAAGATGCTCGGAAGCCCGTCACTTGAAGGATGAGCCTCAACCCCACCCCGCCTGCAAGAATCTCTTATCGTCAGCGCTCGTACACCCTCAAGCCCAGGAAGAATACTTCATATTTATATGTATATATATATATACATATATATACATATATATACATATATATACATATATATATATATATATACATATATATATATATATACATATATGTACGTAGGACCTTTAGGGTCTATTTGGCACGCCTCTTTTGCCGCCGGGGAAATCCCTAGATTTGATTTTCAAGGATTTCATGAAATTTAAAATGCCCAAAACATCCTGGAAATCCTTAAAAAATCAAATCCCGGGATTTAATATTTTAAGGATTTCAATTGTTTTTTGGGCATTTTAATTTTTATGAAATCCTTGAAAAATCAAATCCCGGGATTTAACTTTTCAAGGATTTCCAGGATTTCATAAAATTTAAATACCGGAACTCCTGCAAAAGCAAACCCCCCCCCCCTCCCCTTTCAGAGTACGGGAAGACCACGCGGATTTTAAAATTTATGAAATCCTTGAAATCCTTGAAAAACTAAATCCCGGGATTTGATTTTTCAAGGATTTCAGAAAATTTAAAATGCCAAAAAAATCCTTGAAATCCTTAAAATATTAAAACCCGGGATTTGATTTTTTAAGGATTTCAAGGATTTTTTGGGCATTTTAAATTTCATGAAATCCTTGAAAAATTAAATCCCGGGATTTGGTTTTTCAAGGATTTCAAGGATTTCATAAATTTTAAAATTCGCGTGGTCTTCCCGTACTCTGAGTGGGGAGGGGGGTTTTGCTTTTGCAGGAGTTCCGGTATTTAAATTTTATGAAATCCTTGAAATCCTTGAAAAATTCAATCCCGGGATTTAATTTTTCAAGGATTTCATGAAATTTAAAATGCCCAAAAAACAATTGAAATCCTTAAAATATTACATCCCGGGATTTGATTTTTTAAGGATTTCAAGGATTTTTTGGGCATTTTAAATTTTCTGAAATCCTTGAAAAATCAAATCCCGGGATTTAGTTTTTCAAGGATTTCAAGGATTTCATAAATTTTAATATCCGCGTGGTCTTCCCGTACTCTGAGAGGGGAGGGGGGGCTTTGCTTTTGCAGGAGTTCCGGTATTTAAATTTTATGAAGTCCTTGAAATCCTTGAAAAGTTAAATCCCGGGAGTTAATGTTTCAAGGAAATCATGAAATTTAAAATGCCCAAAAAATCCTTGAAATCCTTAAAAAATCAAATCCCGGGATTTAATATTTTAAGGATTTCAAGGATTTTTTTGGCATTTTAAATTTTATGAAATCCTTGAAAAATCAAATCCCGGGATTTAATTTTTCAAGGATTTCAAGGATTTAAAAAATTTTAAAATCCGCGTGGTCTTCCCGTACTCTGAGTGGGGAGGGGGGGTTTGCTTTTGCAGGAGTTCCGGTATTTAAACTTTATGAAATCCTTGAAATCCTTGAAAAGTTAAATCCCGGGATTTGATTTTTCAAGGATTTCATAAAAATTAAAATGCCCAAAAAACAATTGAAATCCTTAAAATATTAAATCCCGGGATTTGATTTTTTAAGGATTTCAAGGATTTTTTGGGCATTTTAAATTTCATGAAATCCTTGAAAAATCAAATCCCGGGATTTAGTTTTTCAAGGATTTCAAGGATATCATAAATTTTAATATCCGCGTGGTCTTCCCGTACTCTGAGAGGGGAGGGGGGGGGGGGTTTGCTTTTGCAGGAGTTCCGGTATTTAAATTTTATGAAGTCCTTGAAATCCTTGAAAAATCAAATCCCGGGATTTAGTTTTTCAAGGAATTCATGAAATTTAAAATGCCCAAAAAACCCTTGAAATCCTTAAAAAATCAAATCCCGGGATATAATATTTTAAGGATTTCAAGATTTTTTTGGGGCATTTTAAATTTTATGAAATCCTTGAAAAATTAAATCCCGGGATTTGATTTTTCAAGGATTTCAAGGATTTCATAAATTTTAAAATCCGCGTGGTCTTCCCGTACTCTGAGTGGGGAGGGGGGCGTTTGCTTTTGCAGGAGCTCCGGTATTTAAAGTTTATGAAATCCTTGAAATCCTTGAAAAACTAAATCCCGGGATTTAATTTTTCAAGGATTTCATGAAATTTAAAATGCCCAAAAAATCATTGAAATCCTTAAAGAACTAAATCCCGGGGTTCGGTTTAGGGTTTAGGGTTTAGGGTAATATCCTTGAAACCCTTAACAAAAATCAAATACCGGATTTGATTGTGTAAGGAGTTCATTAAAAGTTAAGATGCCGAAAAAGAATTAGAACCCTTTAAAATCAAACCCCGGGATTTGTCTTTTCCAGGATTTCAGACATACCCGCTCATTGCCCATCCCACATCACCCCGCATCATCTCCCTCATCTCCCATCGTTTCTCTCATCCCCCATCATGCCCCATCATCCCCCAATCATCCCCCATCATCTCCCATCATTTCGGGAGGGGTGAAAGGGATGATGGGGGATGATGGGGGATGAAGGGGTATGATGGGGATGATGGGGGATGAGACAGTCAGCCCCCTTATCATGTCCCATCGTCTCTCTCATCCCGCGTCATCCCCCATCATCCCCCATCATCCCCCATCATCCCCCATCATCCCGCATCATCCGCCATCATCCCCATCATCTCCCATCATCCCCCATCATCATTCCCCTTCATCTCTCATAATCCCTTTCACCCCCCCATCATCCACCATCATCCCCCATCAGCCCCCATCATCGTCCCCGATCAGCCCCTATCATGCCCCATCATGTCTCTCATCCCGCGTCATCCCCCATCATTCCCCATCATACCCCATCATCTCCCATCATCCCACATCATCCCCCATCATCCCCCATCATCATTCCCCATCATCTCCCATAATCCCTTTCACCCCCCATCTTGAGGGGTTAGTGACTGCCCTAGAGGTTAGTCGTATGTCCCCCCGCTTCGTGTTGTTGTGATTTGGTAGGGGCCCAGAGGTTTGTATGAGTTGTTTTCTTCGTTCGTGTTGTAAGGGTTTTGTGAGGGCCCCGGAGGTTTGTCGCATGTCCGATTTCTTCGTGCTTGTAGGGTTTGGGGAGTGTCTAGATAATTGTCAAAAATCATTCCTTCCGCGCTCGTACTATGAGGGGCTAGTGGCTGCCCTAGAGGTTTGTTGTATATTCCCCCGCTTCGTGTTCCTGAGATTTGGTAGGGGCCAGAGGCTTGTCATATGTCCCCTCCCTTCGTCCCTTCGTGTTGTGAGGGTTGCATTCGGCCTTGGAGGTTTGCCGTATGTCCCCTTTCTTGGCGTCTAGATGATTGTCATCATAAGTCATTTGCTTCCGTGGTCGTATCATGAGGGCTATTGACCGCCCTAGAGATTTGTCGTATGCCCCCCTGCTTCGTGTTCCTGTGAGTTGGGAGGGGCCTAAAGGTTTATCTTTTGTCCCCTCCCTTCGTCCCTTCGTATTGTAAGGGTTTCGTGAGCGCTCTGGAGGTTTTTCATATGTCCCCTTTGTTCGTGCTTGTAGGGTTGAGGGAGTGTCTACATGATTATCATATATCATTTGCTTCCGCAGTCGCTATGAGGGTATTGATTGCCCTAAAGATTTCTCGTGTGCCCCCCCGCTTCGTATTCCTGTGATTTGGTAGGGGTCTAGAGGTTTGTCGTAATTCCTCTCCCTTCGTTCCTTCGTGGGATGTTTGCGTGTGTCCCCTTTCTTCGTGCTTGTAGGGTTTGGGGAGCCTAGACGACTGATATATATATATATATATAATTCGATTCCGTGCTCGTATTGTGAGGGGCTAGTGATCGCCCTAGAGGTTTGTCGTATGTCCCCCCGACTCCTGTTCCTGAGATTTGGCAGGGGCTTAGAGCTTTGTCGTATGTCCCCTCCTTTCGCCCCTTCGTGTTGTAGGGGTTTTGTTGGGCCTTGAAGGCTTGTCGTGTGTCCCCTTTCTTCGTGCTTGGAGAGTTTGAGGAGCGTCGAGATGATTACCATACATCATTTGCTTCCGTGCTCGTACTATGTGCGGTTAGTGACTGCCCTAGAGGTTTGTCGTATGTCCCCTTCCTTCGTCCCTTCGCGTTGTATGGGTGGTAAGGGTTTTGCGAGGGCCCTGGAGGCTAGTCGTATATCCACTTTCTTCGAGCTTGTAGGGTTTGGGGGGGAGCGTCTAGAGTCTAGATGATCGTCATATATGATTTGCTTCCGTGCTCAAACTATGAGGGGCTAGTGACTGTCATAGAGGTTTGTCATTTGTCCCCCCCCCTTTCCTTGGTCCTGTGATTTGGTAGGGGCTTAGAGGTTTGTCATATATTCCCTCCCTTCGTCCTTTCGTGTTGCAAGGGTTTTGTGAGAGCCCGGCAAATTTGCCGTATGTCCCTTTTCTTCTTGCTTGTAGGGTTTGGGGAGCGTCTAGACGACTGACATATGTAATTTGATTCCGGGCTCGTATTGTGCGGGGCTCGTGACTGCCCTAGAGGTTTGTCGTACGCCCTCCGCTTCCTTGTTCCTGTGATGTAGTAGGGGCCTACAGGTTTGTCGTGTGTCCCCTTTCTTGGCATCTAGATGATTGTCATAAGTCATTTGCTTCTGTGGTCGTATTATGAGGGCTGTTGACTGCCCTAGAGGTTTGTCGTACGCCCCCCTGCTTCGTGTTCCTGTGAGTTGGGAGGGGCCTAGAGGTTTATCTTTTGTCCCCTCCCTTCGTCCCTTCGTGTTGTAAGGGTTTCGTGAGCGCTCTTGGAGGTTTTTCGTATGTCCCCTTTGTTCGTGCTTGCAGGGTTTGGGGAGTGTCTAGATGATTATCATATATCATTTGCTTCCGCAGTCGCTATGAGGGTATTGATTGCCCTAAAGATTTCTCGTGTGCCCCCCCGCTTCGTATTCCTGTGATTTGGTAGGGGTCTAGAGGTTTGTCGTAATTCCTCTCCCTTCGTTCCTTCGTGGGATGCTTGCGTGTGTCCCCTTTCTTCGTGCTTGTAGGGTTTGGGGAGCCTAGACGACTGATATATATATATATATATAATTCGATTCCGCGCTCGTATTGTGAGGGGCTAGTGATCGCCCTAGAGGTTTGTCGTATGTCCCCCGGATTCCTGTTCCTGAGCTTTGGTAGGGGCCTAGAGCTTTGTCGTATGTCCCCTCCTTTCGCCCCTTCGTGTTGTAGGGGTTTGTTGGGCCTTGAAGGTTTGTCGTGTGTCCCCTTTCTTCGAGCTTGGAGAATTGAGGAGTGTCGAGATGATTACCTTACATCATTTGCTTCCGTGCTCGTACTATGTGGGGTTAGTGACTGCCCTAGAGGTTTGTCGTATGTCCCCTTCATTCGTCCCTTCGCGTTGTATGGGTGGTAAGGGTTTTGTGAGGGCCCTGGAGGCTAGTCGTATATCCACTTTCTTCGAGCTTGTAGGATTTGGGGGGAGCGTCTAGAGTCTAGATGATCGTCATATATGATTTGCTTCCGTGCTCAAACTATGAGGGGCTAGTGGCTGTCCTAGAGGTTTGTCATTTGTCCCCCCCGTTTCCTTGGTCCTGTGATTTGGGAGGGGCTTAGAGGTTTGTCATACGTTCCCTCGCTTCGTCCTTTCGTGTTGCAAGGGTTTTGTGAGAGCCCTGCAAATTTGCCGTGTGTCCCCTTTCTTCTCACTTGTAGGGTTTGGGGAGCGTCTAGACGACTGACATATAATTTGATTCCGTGCTCGTATTGTGAGGGGCTAGTGATTGCCCTAGAGGTTTGTCGTATGTCCCCCCGATTCCTGTTCCTGAGATTTGGCAGGGGCTTAGAGCTTTGTCGTATGTCCCCTCCTTTCGCCCCTTCGTGTTGTAGGGGTTTTGTTGGGCCTTGAAGGCTTGTCGTGTGTCCCCTTTCTTCGAGCTTGGAGAATTGAGGAGTGTCGAGATGATTACCATACATCATTTGCTTCCGTGCTCGTACTATGTGGGGTTAGTGACTGCCCTAGAGGTTTGTCGTATGTCCCCTTCCTTCGTCCCTTCGCGTTGTATGGGTGGTAAGGGTTTTGTGAGGGCCCTGGAGGCTAGTCGTATATCCACTTTCTTCGAGCTTGTAGGGTTTGGGGGAGCGTCTAGAGTCTAGATGATCGTCATATATGATTTGCTTCCGTGCTCGAACTATGAGGGGCTAGTGGCTGTCCTAGAGGTTTGTCATTTGTCCCCCCCGTTTCCTTGGTCCTGTGATTTGGTAGGGGCTTAGAGGTTTGTCATACGTTCCCTCGCTTCGTCCTTTCGTGTTGCAAGGGTTTTGTGAGAGCCCTGCAAATTTGCCGTGTGTCCCCTTTCTTCTCACTTGTAGGGTTTTGGGGAGCGTCTAGACGACTGACATATAACTTGAGTCCGTGCTCGTATTGTGAGGGGCTAGTGACTGCCCTAGGGGTTTGTCGTATGCCCCCCCCCCCGCTTCCTTGTTCCTGTGATGTAGTAGGGGCCTACAGGTTTGTCGTATGTCCCCTGCCTTCGTCCCTTCGTGTTGTAAGGCTGATAAAATTTTTCTGAGGGCCCTTGGAGATTTGTCGTATGTCCCCACGCTTCGTGTTCCTGAGATTTGGTAGGGGCCAGAGATTTGTCGAATGTCCCCTCCTTTCGTCCCTTCGTGTTGAAATTGCTTTGTTGGGGGAAGGTTTGTCGTATGTCACCTTTCTTTCTTCTTAGAGGGTTTGGGGATCTTCTAGGAAACTGTCATATATCATTTGCTTCCGTGCTCGTATTATGAGGGGCTGGTGTTTGTCATAGAGGTTTGTCGTATGTCCCGCCGCTTTCTGTTCCTGCGATGTGGTAGGGGCCTAAAGAGGTTTGTCGTGTGCCCCCTCCCTTCGTCCCTTTGAGTTGCAAGGGTTTGTTGGACCTGGAAGATTTATCGTATGTCTCCTTTCTTCGTGCTTGTAGGGCGTGGGGAGCGTCTAGATGATTATCATATATGATTTGCTTCCGTGCTCGAATTATGAGGGGCTAGTGACTGCCCTATAGGTTTGTTTTATGTCTCCCTGCTTCGTGTTCATGTGATTTGCTAGGGTCCTGGAGATTTGTCGTATGTCATTTTACCATATACGAAATTAGATACAATCCCTTCGTCCCTTCGTGTTGTAAGGGTTTCGTGAGGGTCCTAGAGGTTTGTCGTATGTGCCCTTCCTTCGTCCCTTCTTGTTGTAAGGGTTTTGTGAGGGCCCTGCAAATTTGCCGTATGTCCCTTTCTTCGTGCTTGTAGGATTTGGGCAGCGTCTAGATGATTGTCATTATCATTTGCTTCCGTGCTCGTACTATGAGGCGCTAGTAACTGCCCTAGACCTTCAGGGCCCTCACAAAACCCTTACAACACAAAGGGACGAAGGGAGACGACATACGACAAACCTCTATCATCTAGATGCTCCCCAAACCCTACAAGCAAGAAGAAAGGGAACATACGACAAACCTCCAGGGCCCTCACAGAACCCTTACAATAGGAAGGAATGAAGGGAGGCGACACACTACAAACCTTTAGGCCCCTACCAGATCACAGGATCACGAAGCGGGGGCGTCATCTGACAAACCTCCAGGCCAATCACTAGCCCCTCATAATACGAGCACGGAAGCACATGATATGTGATTATCATCTACACACTCCCCAGACCCTACAAGCACGAACAAAGGGGACATACGACAAACCTCCAGGACCCTCCCAAAACCCTTACAACACGAAGGGACGAAGGGAGGGGACACACGACAAACCTTTAGCCCCCTACCAAATCACAGGAACACGAAGCGGGGGGACATACGACAAACCTCTAGGGCAGGCACTAGCCCTCATACTACGAGCACGGAAACACATCATATATGATAATCATGTTGATGCTCCCCCAAAACCTATAAGAACGAGAAAGGGGAAGCACACAAACCTCCAAAGCCCTTACAAAACCCTTACAACACGAAGGGACGAAGGGAGGGGACATACGACAAACCTCTGGCCCCTACCAAGTCACAGGAAACACGAAGCCAGGGTGCTTGCCTAAGTCTGGCTGTTGGCCGGCTGGATCTACATTTACTGCTACTACTACTACTACTACTACTACTCCTACTCCTACTACTACTACTACTACTACTCCTACTACTCCTAGTACTACTACTACTACCACTACTACTTTCAAGAAGTTTTGTAAATAGTAAACAAAGGGGCGTGCCAAATAGACCCTAAAGGTCCATGCCACATACATATATACATATGCATATATATATATATATACATACATACATATTCTGTGTATATATGTACTAATTAAAACTCGGAAATATAAGACAATAAACAAATACATGTAAACATGTATACGTACTTTCTGGCCCAGAGTGTTTACAGCGCAGAACCGAAATGCTTGCAGCAAGGCCTCATCGGTTCCTTTTGGAACCGCCTCCTAACTAAGAGATCAGCATGGAAAATGCTGCGGCGCCACGATCCACGGGGGCTTTACTTGGTTAAGGGTTTAGGGTTTAGGGTTTAGGGTTTATTGACGGTCTACAGTGTACGTACACGTAGGATACGTACCCGAAGTACGGCTATAGCCAAAGTCAGCCTCCTCATAGCCATACCTCGCAGTGCCCATGGATCTCCACAAGCCTAAACCCTAAACTCCTAAACCCGAATGAACCTCAAAGTGGGGTGTACATTCTAAAATCCCATGAACACTCACCCCTAAACTCTAAACCCTAAACCAAGTAGGGTTTCTAGGGCTCCGACTCCGCAGGAGGTAAGAAGCAATCACTTGAAACACATCACCCTAAACCCTAAACCCTAAAGCTCTTCAGTTTCATGGCAGCTTCCTTCTCCTTCTCTACGCCTTGGGGGTGTTCCCCCCTTATACGAACAGTCCTTCATAGGGAATACAAGGGGGGGGGGGGGGGTACTATAATACAGATTGAGGACTGTTACTGAATAGGGAATACAACAGGGGGTGCTAGAATCCCTATTCAGGACTGTTATTATAAGGGGGAAGATCCCGACCTACACACTCCCTAAACCCTACTGTAGGGTTTAGGGTTTAGGGTTTAGGGTTTAGGGTTTAGGGTTTAGGGTTTAGGGTTTAGGGTTTAGGGTTTAGGGTTTAGGGTTTAGGGTTTAGGGACCTATGGAAGACGCCGATGCTTGAGGCAGCCTAGGAGGGACCTAATCTGGAAGCAGCTTTCGAGCAACTCACAGGCTCTGCCTACCTTCGCCCTAAATCCTACAGGGTGGGGCCCCCTAGTTATAAGTAGAGTTATAAGGGCCCTAAATTGGGTTATGCGGACCCTAAGTTAGCTTATAAGTCCCTTAACTACAGTTAGTATAGTAAGGGGGCCCCACCCTGTAGACCCTAAACCCTAAATCTCCCAAGTGGTTCTATGTCCCTGAGCATGAGCCTATGATACCCAGCAACGGAAAACACATCAACAAACATCCCAAAAGCCTCCAGCTTAAGGGCCACGAGCCCCCGGAAACCTTGAACCCCGAATTCCCAACCTCTCATTTTCTTATGAACCACAAGATAATGATGCCTATATTACCCCTAGGAGGACAATATACCTGAATGGTTTAAGGTTGGGATGTTCTCCCTTTTTGTTGCAGTCCGGGGGTACTACAGCCCGTACTAAGGACTCTTAGTAGAACGGGGAAACATCCCAGGTTTAGGGTGCAAGGCAAGATGGCCTTCACTATCTCGAAGGGACATTACACGTTCTGCGATAAGAACTAACAAACAAAGCGTGAAGAAACTTGGTGTTTGCTGTCGGCGCTAGGTCTGGAAGTTTATGCTTGTTAAGAGAACACCAAACCCTAACTTCTTATGACCCCAACCCTCTAAGGGCTCCAATTACAGTATAGAGCCAACCAAATCCACACACATGTGTGTATACATATATATATATATCTATCGGTAATACACATATATAGATATATACAGATACGTACATCGTACATATACACATATACACACATACATATACAACTACATATACATCTACATATACATATACATATACATATACTTCATATATATATATATATATACAATATCTATCTATCGAACGATCTATCTATCTATAATATATGTGTGTGTAAATATATATATATATATATATACATCTATCTATCGCAGATAGAGAGACACACATAGACTCTGCTGGACACCGAAGCCCTGAAGCCGCGGCAAAAACACCCTCTCTCTCTGTATAATACTCTATGTTTTCATTGACACACCCTCCCTAGACCCCCCCTGCATCCTAAACCATAAACCCTAAAAACCAAAACCTGAATCCTAAACCCTACCCCGCAGCGCTGAAGCACTCTTCCACTTCAAAGGCGGTGTCTGCGAGGCAAAGACTCGCAACTCTCGGGGGGTACAGGGAATCACAGCCGCAACGAAGGCCACGGCGCAGCCAAGACTTCCTCTCTCTCTTTTAGGGTTTAGGGTTTAGGGTTTAGGGTTTAGGGTTTGGGGTTAGGGTTTAGGGTTTAGGGTTTAGGGTTTAGGGTTTAGGGTTTAGGGTTTAGGGTTTAGGGTTTAGGGTTTAGGGTTTAGGGTTTAGGGTTTAGGGTTTATTGGTGCCGTTTTGGGGGCCCAACAAACCCTTTCGACTATGGGTTTTCTGTGACCTCCCAAAATACATTGACCTTCTAGCTGGGTTTTAAGACATCATATCAGCACAGTTTTTGCACCCTTTTTCACGAGGCGCTTGAAGGACTTTCGCGGGTCTTTACAGTTTAGGGTGTGGGATGGCGCAGGGGATTCCGTATCACCGTCACCCTAAACCCTAAACCCTACTAAACCCTAAACCCTGAACCATGAACCCTAAACCCTAAACCCTAAACCCTAAACCCTAAACCCTAAACCCTCTCTTGGGAGTCCGTCGTCCAGGCTCAACCGTGGCGGAAAAAACTCCACGCTGGCTTGGCCAGGAGTCCGTCCGGCCGGAGAATGCTGATCGCTGCAGAGGCATGGAGTTTGGGATTTGGGGTTTGGGGTTTAGGGTGTAGGGTTTAGGGTTTAGGGGAGTGCATTCGGGGTGTAAAGGGGCTTCATCCCCTCCCCCTAAAACCCTTAACCCTAAGCTCAAACCCTAAACCCTAAACCCCAAACCCTAACCCCACCGCGACCCCCCCCTGGTACTGAATATTCTCCATAAACTCTCATGAATGTAGCTAGAAGGGGAAGAGTCCCTAACCCTAAACCCTAAACCCTCAACCCTAAACCCCAAACCCTAAACCCTAAACCCCATGAACCAGCGTCTTCAGGGGGGGGAAAGCCGCAGCATCAGCTGGCCTCCACGGCCTACGAAAACTTCCCGCTGGGGGAGGAGGAGGGCGCTTTTGCCGCGTTTTTCAAACGAGGCAGCTGGCCGAAGACTCCATCAGCTCCGTCCTGCCTACATGCACCCAACCCTACACCTACACCTCAAAAACCAACTAATTATCCCAAAGCCCTATACCCCCTGAACCCTGAAAACCTAAACCCAAAATCCTAAATCCTAAACCCTAAACTAACTACACCACTCCTCGCAACTGCGCACGCTTTCGACTTGGGTACGAAGCCGACGTAATCGTGTCCCCAGCAGGCAGAGGAATCGTCATCGAAGAAGACCTCCCCTCCAGAGGGCGCTTAAGAACCCAGCACCCTTGTTTATTGCGAAGATTTGAAGCTTTCCGAAGAAGTCCGCAACATGCTTCACAAACAGTAGTCTATCTTAAAGCCTGGTATGTTTCGAGGTGAGAAAGCGTCCACGTCTTTCACGCTGCGAGTTCTATCATAAGGTCCTCCCCCCAAAAAAAACCTCCTCGCAAAAAGGCAACCCTAAAAACTTTAAGTCCTGAAGTAGGACTGTAAGGTTCATGCACACCAAAAAGCAGGGTTGCAAGTACCTGAACAAAAGGCTATAAGCATGGTTACCCTGCTACTTACAACCCTGCTTAGAAGTGAGCCATGAACCTTCAAGTAGGGAGGCTTTTGGGGTTTGTGGGGGGAGGGGGGGGGATCCCATCATAGGGAGCCTTGTTGTATCAGGGCGCAAGAGAAGACCCCATAATGGTGAGAGAATTCCCCCTTTAGGTGTAGGATTTAGGATTTATGGTTTACGGGTACCCTTTGGCGGGGGGGGAGGGGTTCGGGGAGGGGAAGCTAGCCTAAGGATTCTCGGCTTCAGGTTGGGGCTGAGGGTTTCGGGTTTAGGGTTTAGGTTTTTTTGGAGGTTGCAAGGGGCTGGCAAAGATGTCGTTAGAGCTTAGGGTGTTTACGGGGACTTTATATGCTTTTGTCTAGGGTCTTTATAGGGCTTTGTAGGGTTTAGGGTTTCAGGGTTTTAGGGGTTCACCCAAACAAACATGGACGAGTTTGGCTTTTAACACAATCTGATAAGTATGATCCCCTACAGATGTGGTCAACATCTCATGAATTCCATGGTCGTACGCAAAGGAAAACCCTAAACCCTAATCCATATACCCTACAGGGTGGCGCCCCCTAGTTATAAGTAGAGTTATAAGGGCCCTAAATTGGGTTATAAGGACCCTAAGTTAGGTTATAAGTCCCTTAACTACAGTTAGTATAGTAAGGGGGCCCCACCCTGTAAACCCCGCTACATTCGCACCAAAACATCGGGACATCGTTCTCTCCCGACTCCTCTACACAGCAGCTGCTTCTCATGCCACAGAGTATGGAGAACCCGAGACATAAAAGTGAAGCCCTACAAACCACGATCCAAAATCTGTCCTCTACATATATGGGTCTTGTGAGGACCTAAACCCTATAAACCCTAAACCCTAAGCCCTAAGCCCTAAACCCTAAACCCTAAACCCTAAACCCTAAACCCTAAACCCTCAACCCAGCCGGGCGAGAAGACCTCCAGAGGGGGGGTATTCAATGTTGCGAGAGGACCGCAATCCAGGTCCAGTCGTCTCTTTGGCCCTTCTTTGAGGTCCCAACTCTTGCACATGCCTGAAACATGAAGCGTTAATTGCAATTTCTTTTGGCTTACTGGGGTGTACAAGGGACCTGAAATCCTAAGCCCTAGAAACCCTAAACCAAGGGAATCGAAAGGTACTACGGGGCAGCCTTGCGGAGGGCCATTTCTAAAAGAAGCCGTCTGCGTGACCGCTGAGCCGAGCACTTAGTCGTAATTACCTAGTGTTCTTGTAGCTCGTTTTCCTAACGATGAACATAGGTACCCCACAAACCAGCCTACCAAAAAGTGCTTATAGCTTGACAACCCAAAGCCTTAACCGTACGAGTACCCTGTATACTAGAACCCTAAACACCCTCTGAGGTTTACAGAGCTAAGGGGAGTTCTTGATTTTACCCTAATGTTGGACTGGCTTTAGTATAAGCAGGGTCTATAGTCACAAGCTTCGAAAACTTATTCTGCGAACCGAGTTTGTTCAGGATACCCGCTATTATCACAAGTTTTTTCCGGACGTTTTTCTTATTTTAAGGGCTTGTGTTTTGGGTTCAGAGCTTACGCGGTAAGGCTTGAAGCCCTGAGGGCTTGGGCTCCAGGAATCTTAAAGAGCCAGAGCGCGGAGAATCCAGAAATCTAAGCCCGGCCAGTTCCATGTAAAGCCTTATGGAAACTCATTACGAAACGAGGCCCCAAACAAATTTTGTGATAGGTAGCCCACTGGCCGGTCAGACTGTTTTTAGTAAGTTTGTCTGGCTACCCTCTATAGTGCCAAGATTTTGTCGGATGATTTGTTTTAAGGGTTTGTGTTTTGGGTTAAGGGCTTACGCAGTAAGGCTTGAGGCCCTGAGGGCCTTGGGCTCCAGGAATCTTAAAGGCTGGAAAGCTTCAGGCCTTGAGGCCCCGAAGACGGTCCCCCCGCTCCCCCCCCCCCCCCAATTTGTTTGGGGGGGTCGCCGCGCCGTGCGTTTATAGGGTCCTTTTTTTTTTTTTTTTTTGGGGGGGGGGGGGGGGGGGGGGGGGGGGGGGGGGGGGGGGCGGCCCATACTAAAGACAGTGCAACATTAAACCGTAAACCCTACACCCTACGAAACCTAAACCCCAAATCCTACCTCTGTTATATGTTGAGGGTTTCTGTGTAGAACCCGAGATGATTAGGTGGTCCGCTGGTCAGAATGTTGAGGGTTTAGGGTTCCCGACCTCCAGAAGCTGCTTCAAGAGCTGGGACCCTCGACGTGGACCGAACCAGCTGCACACGAGCCGTGCGCGGGCTGGATTGGGGCAGAACGGCCCGGGCCAGGGTTTAGGGTTGAGGATTAAGGGTTGTAAAGAATGTGTATTGGGGAATACACTACAGTTCGGGGACATACCCTAAACCCTAAACCCTATAACCCTAAACCCCAAACCCTAGACCCCAAACCCAAACCCATTCCATTTAGAGTTTAGGCTCCTGCATTCTGGCGTACTTGAAAGGTTCGTGGGCACTTATGCGTAGGGTGTCTAAGTGACCCAGCTACGACTAGAACGATGAGTTTACCCTACCTATATCCCTAAACCATAGTTTACCCTACCTATATCCCTAAACCCTAAACCCTACACCCCAAATCCGTACGCATGAACCTCCAAGTAGGGTTTGAAATTAGTGTTCAAGCCGCGGGTGCCAACCACCCTCAACCTGCAACTTCACCGCGCCCTTCCGAAGCCTCGCACCCCAGCTAAACTTTAAAACCGAAACCCTAAACCCGAAACCGTAATCCCTAAACCCTAAACCCTAAACCCTAAACCCTAAACCCTAAACCCTAAACCCTAAACCCTAAACCGCGGGCCTGGGAACGTCCACTACACGTACAGTCGAATAAGACTCCAGAAGCTCGGCGCTAGGGCTGCAGCGTCACGCCTCGGCCGGTGCTCCGATTATGGGGCTCTTAGGGGAGGGTTTAGGGTTTAGGGTTTAGGGTTTAGGGTTTAGGGTTTAGGGTTTAGGGTTTAGGGTTTAGGGTTTAGGGTTTAGGGTTTAGGGTTCAAGGGGGTTCTATATCTCAAGGTTACCTAAAACTCCCCACTACTCCCTCAGGCACCCTATGCTTTCTCATAAGGTTCCCTAGGTACCCACCCCCTATGCCCTTAAGGACCCTACAGGGTGGGGCCCCCTTACTATACTAACTGTAGTTAAGGGACTTATAACCTAACTTAGGGTCCTTATAACCCAATTTAGGGCCCTTATAACTCTACTTATAACTAAGGGGCCCCACCCCCTATGCCCTTAAGGACCCTAAAACCTGAACACTCAGCGCAGTGAAGCATGTGGGGGATGCTTGAAAACTCTTCTTCATGCCTTTTTTGTGGGTGACTCTCCCATGCTCTTCATAACCCTTTTTGGGGGTTTGAAAACCTGCTAAGGGAACCTTGAACCCCCTCCCCCCCCAAAAAAAAGAGGATACCAGGGGGCTACCAAGTTCTGCATTCCAGGTGAGTCGCCGCCCTCATCTTCAGGACGGCCCCGCTGCTCGCCCCGCAGGGAAGAGTATAGTCCTCAGGGGTTTAGGGTTTAGGGTTTAGGGTTAGGAAATGAGATGAGCACCCCCGACATCCCCACATACGCTGTGTAAACCCTAACACCTCAACCCTAAGCCACCATCCCCTACACCCAACCTTAAACCCAATAAACTCGATGACTCTATAAAGCCGAGCCCGCCCAGATATGAGGCTCAGCTTGGGAATCGGCCCACTAACCCTAAACCCTAACCCTAAACCCTAAACCCTAAACCCTCATTTAAACCCTAAGTCCTAAACCCTAAACCCTAAACCCTAAACCCAGGGTGAGGTCTTTGGGCCCACGATCTCAGAGCGCAGGAGCTTTTCACGGCATGCGCTTGGCGCCCTAAACTCCGGGGCTTCCTTGTTGGGGTTTTGGGGGGGGGGGGGGGGGTGGGGGGGGGGGGGGGGGGGGTCGGCGGGCTGAGCCGGAGGCTCTTAAATCCGGCCCCCGCGCCGCCCGTGGTCCAGGGCGGAGCCCGCGTCGCACTAAAGCGCTAGCTTTAAGGGGCGAGCGCCCGAGCCGCCGACCCCGCCCAAAACTGCTTCAAATTCGCGCGGGGCCCTCCGGGAGGCCTCCAAAACGGCATCCAAGGGGACGCAACACGCGGTGGTGCGAAAAGCACGAAAACCACGTAAAAACCATGGTTTTTTACGAAAAACCGAGGCCATAAAACACCCGCAGCACCCATTAAACCTCACGGGCGCGCATCATCGGCCCTAGCTTTTCACATGGGCGCGCCAGGCCGAAACCACGTTTTTCAAGGTTTGGGGGGGGTACCGGAAGCCAAAACCAGGCGAGCTCATGAGCATCAGCAGCCCTGGCCGCGGGGCAAAGGCAATAAAAAAACGCTGAAAAACGCTGAAATCACCGAAATACCGGGGTTTTTATGAGGTTTTTCACGCGTGCCTCCGACCCCCACCCCTGTTGCCCTGACCCGCCCCCAAAGTGGCATCATCGAAACCCACGTCCGGGGGGGGTCTGCTGATGCTGCTGATGCGCGGGGTTCGGGGGCATCATCGAGCCAATCGTTTCTCATGGGCTTCGTGGGGGGGTCCGGGCCCAAGGCCAGAGACCCACTGTTGCTCATGATGCTCGGTTTGGGGGGGTGTTCCAACAGCAGAAAACCTCGTAAATACCGAGGGTAGGTTTGTGGGTCCACGTAAAAAACGCCCCTAAAACGCTTCATTTTACGCGCTGCGAACACCTGCGTGCCTACAAAAAACCCGAACAGCAGGACCCCGAATGCCCTTAAGGGCATTCGGGGTCTTGCTTTTGGGGGTTTCGTAGGCACGCAAGCGTTCAAGCACATACATCGGCGTGTTTAAGGGGGTTTTGGATGGCCTGGGGGAGGCCGTGTATGCTTTTGATGCTCCCTTTCCTGGGTCCCAAAAGGCTTCCCAAGCCCAAAAAAACAAGTGTTTACAGCGTTTTCTGAAGGTTTTTCGAAGGCAAAACGCAGCATAGAATGCTTTTAAGGCCCCCCAAACCAACCCCACTGATGCTCCTGATGCGGTGTGCGCGCGCTGCGCGCGCGCGCGCGCGCGCGGGGGGGGGGTGGGGGGAGGGAGGGGGGGCGAAAGCAGGAGAAAGAGAGACAGAGAGAGGATTGGAGGACAAAGACAAGGAAAGAGAAGACAGTGCCAAGGTTCAAGGTTTCGTGCTTTGGGGGGCGGGGGCCGGCCCGTGCCGCTAGGCCGAAATTTTAGGGTTAGGGTTTAGGGTTAGGGTTAGGGGGGGGGGGGGGGGGGGGGCAATTAGGGCAATTAGGGCAATTAGGGCAATTAGGGCAATTAGGGCAATTAGGGCAAGGGGGGGGGGGGGGGGGGGGGGCAATTAGGGCAATTAGGGCAATTAGGGCAATTAGGGCAATTAGGGCAATTAGGGCAATTAGGGTAAATTAGGGTCATTGGGGTAATTAGGGCAATTAGGGCAATTAGGGAAATAAGGGGAATTAGGGTAACTAGGGTAATTAGGGTAATTAGGGAAATTAGGGTAATTAGGGTAATTAGGGTATTTTAGGGTTTAGGGTTAAGGTTTAGGTTTAGGGGTTAGGCTTGGGATGTTCCCCCTTATACTAACAGTCCTTGATAGGGATTGTAATTGAATGTACAGTTCGTATCAGGGGGAACCTCCCAAGTGGAGAACTTTGTTTTTTGAGTTAGGGTCCAGGCTTTGGGGTCTAGAGGGCTCTCCTATCTATACCATCAGTTGTGCAACTTCCCGCCCGTAACAACGGTTACAGCAACTAGGACCCTGCAAAAACAGAAGACAACTTCCTAGGCGCCCCTTAACGCGCAGAACGCAGCGAAGTGCAGACAACAAGCCAAACTTCCAGCAAGGGCTCTCCTTACTCCTTTCTTGGGGTTTAGGGTTTAGGGTTTAGCCCTCCCCCGCCAAGGCGCCCGATAGTATTGAGCTCAAGTATGTGGATGTTTAGGGAGGCCCTGTACCCCATAAACCCAACGAAGTGTTGCGGGAAGCCCCTAAACCCTAAACCCTAAACCCTAAACCCTGAACCCTGAACCCTGAACCCTGAACCCTCTAAGCCCTGAACCCTCATGGCGTCAGCAACGTCCCGGTGTCCTTTACGCGTCTTCGCTGGCGGGCACGGTCCGGGAGGCCTGACGGGGTATGTCTCAAACTGAAGCCGCTGAGCCCCCAGGCAGATGGATCCCCTAAATCCCTAAAAAGCCCAACTCGCAAGCTTTGGTTTAGGGTTTCGGGTTTCGGGTTTAGGGGCTATTTAGGATTTAGGTTTCGAAAGGGTTTTGGGTGTGCCCCCAGCACCCTTCAAGGGGTATAAGGAGGGACCCTTAATCTTATTACCCCATATAACCCCTATACATACCTTAGGACTATAGACCTAAGGTCGTTCTCTGCTTTCGTCCTAGAACCTTTGAGCCACGAACTGTTCAGGGTCTAGCGGGTTGCCGGTTTAGGGTGTCGGGCTTAGGGTAGTGCTCATGTGAGAGCCCTAGCCCTCAGCGCCTAACCTCCCGAAACCCTGAACCTTAAGCCCTGAAACCCAAACCCTAAACAATAAGCATACAGCCCCCCCCCCCCCCGGTCCCCACCCCCAAAGCCCCTGGACCCTACCCGCTCCCCACCCCAAGAGCGTAGCCCTTGGCCTTCTCCTCTGCACCATAAGCAGTCCTTCAGACATATCTCCAGATTGAGAAGTCCGAACTGAGTGTAGGGTTTAGGGTTTAGGGTTTAGGGTTTAGGGTTAGGGTTTAGGGTTTAGGGTTTAGGGTTTAGGGTTCAGGGTGTTAGGTGTTTAGGGTGTAGGGTTTCGGGTGCTGGGTTGGTGGTTCTATAGCTCTGCATAAGAGCATCTTTCTCAAGCATCTGGAGGTTTAGGCTGAGGCGCCAGACTTCCTACTTGGAGGTTCATGGTACTTAGTAGCTAAATCTAACTGTACTTATAACTGTACTTATAACCATATTGGGGCACTTCAGGGGCTGATAAGTGGGTTATAAGTACAGAAATAATTAGTTACTAAGTACCATGAACCTCCAAGTATATCTGACACTCATGGCAGACCCCTGCAGAGCAGCGTCAGAGAATGGCAGGTCTAGGAGTTCGACCTCGGACCCTTGAGGTTGTACCCTTCGGTTTTGGGGCAATTTTTAAGGATCCCTTGGGGGATATAAGGGCCATATTGGGAGTAGATTAAGGGGAACCTTTCGGGGTACAACCTTAAGGGTCCGAGTCTTCAGCCACTTGAAATGGGATGTTCCGAGGGGAGGTGAGTCTAATCGTCTAAGCCCTATAGGCCCTAAAACCCTAAACCCCAAAACCCGAAACCCCTAAACCCTAAACACTAAACCCCCAAATGAACTCCTAAATAAACCCCTAAACCCTAAACCCCTAAACGAACTCCTAAACAAACTCCTAAACCCTACACCCCCAAAACTTCTTAAACCCCGAAACCCTAATCCTAAACAAACTCCTAAACCCTACACCCACAAAACCTCTTAAACCCCGAAACCCTAAACCCTAAACCCCTGAATCCTAAACCCTACATCCTAAACCCCGACAACTCAGGGGTATGAAGACTGGGAATAGCAGTGGCTCCGCGGCATTGGGCGCCGCACCCGCAATGAGGGCATCTGCAAACCCCTCCACCGTTCGGGTTTAGGGTTTAGGGTTTAGGGTTCAGGGCTCAGGGTTCAGGGTTCAGGGTTCAGGGTTTAGGGTTTGTCCCGAACCCCACATAAAACCCTATCCCTCCAAAACCTCTACAGCAACCCCTCTAAACCCCTAAAAAAATGGACCCCAAGACCCGTTGAACCCGCTAAACTCCCCAATCTCTGTATATTATTATTAGCATTATGAGAATTATTAGTATTATTAGTATTATTAGTATTATTAGTATTATTGGTATTATTTAGAAAGACGTGCCAAGCCGAAACCCGATGGCGCAGGGAGGTTCAGTTCATCACCCAGCCTTGAACCCCAAACCCCAATGATAGTGGGGTTCAGTGCTTGTAGAGCAGAAAAACACTCAGTGCAAAACCAAAACCTTAAACCCTGAAGCCAACTCGACTCGCCGTGATAGAACTCTCAGAACGACTCAGCCCCCCCGTGATTCGCAACTCCAGATCCCACATTGCGAGCCTCAATGCCTTGCATGAAGCTTATGCCAAAAACCTAAACCCTAAACCCTAAACCCTAAACCTTAAACCCTAAACCCGAAACCCTAAACCCGAAACCCTGTAGGGTTTAGGGTTGAGTGGGTGAATAAGGGCTTCTCTAAACACCCCCAGGCCCTTCCCACCCCGGTCGGGTCCCGTCTTTCTCCGGTGATTTCGAGCCTGCGGGCGAGCTCTGAACCCCAAAAGCCTGAACCCTAAACCTATAAACCCTAAACCCTAAACCCCTGAACCCTAAACCACAAACCATCATGCTGCTGGGTTTAAGGCTCCGGGGTCCACGGGCTGCAAGAGTGATTGCTCCAGGATTTGGGGTTTGAGGCTTGAAGGGTCTACGGTAGGCTCTTGGGGGACTGTAGGGTGCCTGAGGCTTTGCGGGGTTTACGGTCTAGGGCCCAAAACCCCAAAGACCTCTAAACCCTAAAGACCTCTAAACCAAAAAAACCCTAAACCCTCAAGACAAAACAAATAGAAATTGTATGTGGTATCATTCTGAGTTTCTCAAGTTATTGGTCTAAACAGCTGACAACCTGAGTTTAAGTATATTTGTCCAAAACACATGTCTCTGGAGGCCAAATGCTCAATTTACTTGAACCCCCTCCCTCCCTCCCCCCCCTCTCCTCCCCTCCCTCCCCTCCCCCCCCCCTTCCCCCCCCCCATCCCCCACCTTCCGTTCCCCCCCCCCCCCCCTTTTTTCGCCCCCCTTCCCCCCCCCACCCCCCCCCCCCCCCCTTCGCCCCCAACCCCCCCCCCCCCCCCCCCCCCCCTCCCCCCCCCTTCGCCCCCCTTCAAACCCTAAATCCCCTAAACCCGAAACCCTGAACGATGCAATGTAAAAAACGCCTCCGACCAGCGCCAAGATCGCGGGCAGGAGCCAGAGGCCGTGGGCCCCGGCGATGGTGACCACGAGGAAGAGCACCTGTAGGGTTTGGGCTAGGGTTTAGGGTTTAGGGTTTAGGGTTCAGGGCTTAGGGTTTAGGGTTTAGGGTTTAGGGCTAGGGTTGGGGGTTTAGGGTTTAGGCTTCAGGGCTAGGGTCCAGCATTTAGAGTTTAGGGCCTAGGGGAAGAGCACCGTCCCCGAGAGCCAAGAAGTCTCGGCCAGTGGAAGCTTCAAACTTGTTTGAGGGCTCATAGTTTTACAGCTTCTTCCAAGTTTTATAGGATGTTGCAGCGATTGGGGATGTTTTGGGTTCAGGGTATGGGGCCGATCCCTGCCACTGCAAGAACCGCATTCAATCGCCGCTAAGCACAGGGATGACTTGCAACGACCCTGTTGTTCGGACCTCTTTAGGGCCCTAGTCTGGGCACTTGTCTATACTGAACTTGGAACCCTGGCAAAAATGACATTTTTTGGCAGTTTCTCAGGGGTTACAGTCACAAACAGTTTAGAAAAAACTCCCAAGAATCCCTAAGTATTGTGGGTTGGGAGGTTGCACCTCAAGTCCAACACAGAAACCCTCCCAAACACGCCCTAACCCACAAAAACCCTGAAACCCTCAAAGAGCCGCCGGGGCCTTGAAGAAGATTCGGAACACGTAGCTGTCAGAGAAGCCTACCACGATCACCTGGGGTTTAGGCTTTCATGAGAGATTAGGGTTCTCAGGGGTGCTTAGGGCTTTAGGCTTCGGGTTGCAGTCGGGTGCTTAGGCCGCTTAGGGTGCTTACGGCTTATAGGCTTGGGGTGCGGGACGGGTGAAAGGGCTTGCTGTACAAGGCTGGAGGGTTGGGGTCTAAACCCCAAACCCGAAAGCCCAGCTCTGTGACCGGAGTAACAACTCTGCGTGGCGAGTCATTGGCTTAGGGTTGCAGGGCTTTTTAGGGTTTATGGCACAGTAAGCGGTACTATTGTAGTTAACAGGTATGCCCCTAAACCCTAAACCCTAAACCCGAAACCCTTGTTACTGGAATTATTTACAGGGGTTCGCCTGTGTAGAAGCTGTCTCTTTCTGCTGCCACTGGCAGTCGCTGGCGCCAAGAGCCCAGCCAGCTTACTGCGATACCCTGGTAAGGGACCTTCGGGGCTGTTTGGGGGTTATTTCGGGGCTACTTGGGTATACAGGGACTATATATGTATATGATATATGTATATAAATATATATATATATATTCTCTAGGGGAAGAAGATTCAGGGTCCCTTCTAGGGGTCCTTCCTTACACCCCTTGATTCAGGTCCTCCGGGGTTGCGATCTGCGGAGGATGCAGCTCTGCTGCTTGCAGCTGCTGGGCGCTTCTTCTTCTTCTTCTTCTTCTTCTTCTTCTTCTTCTTCTTCTTGGGTTGTCGAAGAGAATCCCGGAGTCCCGAAAAAAAGAGGAATTCAGGGTTGAGGGCTTAGGGCTTAGGGTTTAGGGTTCGGGTCAGACCCAGTACTAAGACTTTGAGAAAACGAAGATGCAAACTTTTTGTCTGATTGTAACCTAAGGCACCCCAACTGTCCACGATACTGCGATCCGGGATCTTGCAGGATGGCGCCGTCACTCCAACCCATCCTAACCCCTAGCCAACCCTAAACCCTCAAACGTATAAACCCCAAACCCTAAACCCTAGCCCTAAACCCTAAACCCTAAACCCTGAACCCCAACAACCTGAAAAAAAAAACCCTCAGAAACAACCCTGAATACCCGCAGCCCACCGTGCCCCAGTCAGGGCACCGCAAGGAGTGTGGAGAGCACAGCGTTGAGCGTGCAAGGCCTCAGTGGCAGAAGTCGAAGCCATGTCGAATGATTTTGGGATTAGGGTTTAGGGTTTAGGGTTTAGGGTTTAGGGTTTAGGGTTTAGGGTTTAGGGCTACTCATAAGTCGGGTTTAGGGCTTAGGGCTTGTTTAGGGTCTATGGCCGTTTAGGGTTTAGGGTTCAGGGCTACTTGAAGTTCATTGGTACCTATGCCTAGGGTTATCAGTACTCCAGACAAGGCTATCACCATCCTTATAATAACCGAAACCTTAAGCCCTGAAACCTAAAGCCCTAACGCTGAAAGCCTTAAACCCTTAAACCGAAACCCTAAAGACCCTAAAGACCCTAAACACCCTAAAGACCCTAAAGACCCTAAACCCCAAAGATCCCTAAGCCCGAAAAACCCTAGACCCTAAACCCTAAACCCTAAACCCTAAATCCTAAACCCTCAACCCTAAACCCCAAAAACCCTAAACCCTAACCCCAAAAACCCTAAACCCTAAACCCTGAAGAGCCCCAAAAAAGCCCCTTTAAAAAGCCTCAGGAAAGCGGCCCGATTCGCTCCATCGAAGCGATGGCCCGCTCCCGCGCGCTGCCAGTGGACTCCTCGAGGGGGCCCCTCTTTTTTTGGGGTTTTCTGATAGGGCTTTTTACCCTAAACCCTAAACCCTAAACCCTAAACCCCAAACCCTAAACCCTAAATCCTAAACCCAGAACCCGAAACCCTAACCCTTTTCGGGGGTTTAGGCCGGTTTATAGAGGGTTCAGGGTTTAGGAGGTTTTGGAGTTTGGGGTTTTGGAGGTTTAGGAGGTTTAGGAGGCTTTCCTAAGGGCTGTGGGTTTAAGGTTTAAGGGTTTTCGGGTTCAGGGCCGAAGTGGATACACCAATGATCAACCCCAGGCCCGATGATATCACCCTAAACCCTAAAGCCTAAAGCCTAAACCCTAAACCCTAAAAACCCTAAAAACCCTAAAAACCCTAAACCCTAAACCCTAAACCCTAAACCCTAACCCTAAACCCTAAACCCTAAACCCTAACCCTAAACCCTAAACCCTAAACCCTGTAGAACCCTAAACCCCAAACCCCAAGTAGGAACTTCAGCCCCGAGGGTCCCGGAACATGTGGGCGATGTGCGCCGCGTAGTCGACGGCCAGGCCGACGCAAATCAGCACGTAGATCCTCAATGTTGGTTTAGGGTTTAGGGTTTAGGGTTTAGGGTTTAGGGTTTAGGGTTTAGGGTTTAGGGTTTAGGGTTTAGGGTTTAGGGTTTAGGGTTAGGATTTAGGGGATCGGGGTAGAAAGCTCTGAAATCTAATGTTGAGGTTTTTTCCGGGGGGGGGGGGGGGGGGGGTGGAAAAGTTCTGACGTTTAAGGGCCCCTGAACCCTACTACTCGATGTTGAGTTTCTTGTTTAGGGGGGGGGGGGGGGGTGGAGAAGCTCTGAACTCTATGGGCCCCTTGAACCCTAAACCCTAAAAACAAACCCTAGGACCCTAGGGCTCATTACCCGAACCCCTAACCCGCCATGATTTCTCTAGGGAATATTACCGGTACCTCCAAGGGAACCTTAGAAGTTTAGGGTTTAGGGCGAGCAGGTCCCGGACCACGCGTTTAGGGCTTTGGGTTTTGGGTTTAGGGTTTAGGGTTTAGGGCTTGGGGTTCCGTGGCCAGACATCAGCGAGAACTGGCCTTGAATCCGACCAGCCGGACCAGAAGACCTTGGCCTCGGCCTTCGGGTTAAAAGCCTAAACCCGAAGCCCTTGCAGTATACCCTAACCCCTTCGGCTGTAAGCCCTAAGCGCTTAAACCCTCAAACCCGGAAACCCTTACACCCTTGAACCGTACACCTATCTAAACCTGAATGCTTTCGGTCCCCAGGCATGTTTCGTAGCGTCGTGGGGACTCTGTCTCAAGGGGCCAAGCCAAGGAAACGAGGCAACATGACATGAGGTAGAGCTTGTATTGCTATTCTACCCGTCTACACACACACACACACCATCAGTAGGGTTTAGGACAGACCCGACCTCAGGTAAGGGTTGATAGACATCATTTGCCGCTTCTTCAGCTGCTGAGGTCCTGGATGATTTACCATCCACCCACCCCACACATTTAGGCTGAAGGTCCCCTCCGCCCCCCCCCCGGCCCCCCCAATCGCGTGCGCAACTGACACACGCGGAGCTATGGATGCGAAGCGACCATGCATTCGGAGGTTGCGCGAGATTATGGACACTTCCTTGGTGTGTCTATTCTAGTATCTGCCTTGCTGAAAGAGAGTGTTGGACACCAAAAAGGATGCCAAAAACATGTCTCGACGAGAACGTGCGCGCTGATGCTGCACCCTCCGTGTGATACCTGTTCGACCCATATGCCCATATCGTCAATCTGCTTGTGCATGTCAACATCGTCAATACCAATCGCTTCGGAAAGCATCAATCAGGTGCATGTGGCGAAACATTAACATTGGGAGCAAAAGAGGAAGAACTAGACGAAGCAGCTGGTCTCCATGAGGGTTCATTGGGATGACTCGAGGAAAGGATGCCGAACCCAAGCAATTACGTCCAATCCCACAACCTCGGGCTTCTTTCTGCCTTTCATGCTCCTCCATTGGCAACCGTGCTCCGCCTTTGTGTACAGGGTCCCAAGAACGTCTGCTTTGTGCATTCCGCGGCTTTTTCTTCACTGCTTCTGCGTTTTGTCGCCTTCGTAGGAGTTTCGGGTTGAAGGTGATTTGCTGTGAGACTTGGGGGCTCATACATGCCATGACAAGCGGCGTGGACACGCCGCTGATGGTGACCTCCCAGTAGTACATGAAGCCCAGCGTGTTGACGATCGACATCGCCACGCAGAGCACCACCTGGTAGTCGTGAACGACTCCGCGCCACACATGGGGAGGTGTACGATAATAGGGGACCCCCAAAGAGAAAGATCCCCAAAGAGTAGGGTTGCCTGATAACAAGGACCCCAAGAAAATATATACCCCTACTATCGTAAACCGCCATATCAGTTAGGATTGCTGATGCCTGTCGGCATACTACGTACGCTCAGCCCCCCTCCGACCAAAACAAACAAAAAACTCCTTGATACATTGAATAATTTAAATTGAATGTATCAAGCAGTACTATCCCCGCCTTCGTTGTGCCAATTCAAGGTGTCTTGGTGTTCCATAATGCGATGTCCTTGTCTTCTTACTTAACCAAATTCTACAAGTCTCGCACCAAAATTTATTTTTCGCATCTTCCACATCAGACTCCTCCCCTTCTTCTAATTTTAAATAGTGTTGGTGTCTCATAGTTTTTGTATGTCTCTGGTATTGGTCTTTGACTACATACATTTCGCATAAGACACACCAAGTCTTTTCTCTTTTCTTGTCTAATATGTCTTCTCGCTTCTTCTCGTAGTACCTTTGGCATTTCTCCCTCGCCTTTTCTGGGTTGTCCTGCTGACTTTTTCTACAAGCATCCGAGCACGGGATACAAACTCGGCGCCCCTCCTTGAATTCAACTTCCTCCTTCTCTTTCCTACATCTGCTACATCGTTTGACCGTTTCCATACTACTACTAAATATGAGTATTCCTTTAAATGTTTTCCCGAAGGGCGTGGCCATGTTTGTTCATTTTATCAAAATATTTGTATCATATCCCAAAGGGCGAGGTTAGGTAGATAGAACTTATGGTAAATTTAGGGTTTCGGGGCTTGGGGCAGTAGATCATACAACATATTTTTATTATGTTGTATCAATTACTGGATTTCATCAAGGGGTTGTAGTGATTCAAGATATTCTAGGTGTTTAAACGTTCGTGTTGATTTCTCCTCTCTCTTTCTGATTGCTTCTATATGTATCTGTTGTTCTACGTGTTTCTTCCAAGCCCAACACATCATGGAACATTTACAAGCATAGCAGTAAAACACTTTCTTACCATCTACTACCTTCATTTCATCAGGTTCGGGTAGTGCTTCCGTGTCAGGATTTAGTTGTCTTGCCAAGTTATCCTGATGAAACTTGGATTTTTCGTGTTGATATTTCTTATATTTCTTGATGTCGTAGTTACATACAGGACATGTAATAACGATGTCCTTGACTGTCTCTCTGTATCTTGCATTTTTTTCTTTGTATTTTTCAGGGTTGTCTCGTCGGTCTTCAGCCTTATATCTCCTACCCCTTTCATTTTCTTGGTCCAAGTGTTGTTGCCTGTACTCCTTTTGGTAGTTGTAGCACTTCAAACACTGTGATTTGTGGAACTCATTGATTTCCTTTGTCTTTTTACATTTTGAACATGTTTTCGTTTCAGTCTCCATACTCTAATATATATAGTCGTCATTTCTTTAAATACTTTCTTCCTTGAATGGTTCAAACCCGTGAGGGTTAAACCCCCTAGGGTTAGCTTTCAAACCCCTAGGGTTAGCTTTCAAACCCCTAGGGTTAGCTTTCAAACCCCCTAGGGTTAGCTTTCAAACCCCCTAGGGTTAGCTTTCAAACCCCCTAGGGTTAAACCCCCTAAGGTTTAGGTTTCAACCCCTCAGACAGAGTTTGCCCACAAACTCCTAAAGTTTGCCCACAAACTCCCAGAGTTTACCCATAAACTCCCAGAGTTTGCCCACAAACTCCTAGAGTTTGCCCATCCTAAAGTTTGCCCACAAACTCCCAGAGTTTGCCCACAAACTCCCAGAGTTTGCCCACAAACTCCCAGAGTTTGCCCATAAACTCCCAGAGTTTGCTCAGAAGCAAACACACAAAACAAAACAAGTAAAAATACAAAATACAAATAAATAAAAATAATTAATACAATATTTTTAGGTCTTATTGTATTAAATTTTTAATAACTCAAAACGTAGATAAGCACGGCTCATACCCTCTACATAATAATATTTTTGACCTTGTTTCTCTTCTAATTTTTCAACTGTATATACATTCTTAGACCAATTGCCGACCCTTTCTTTTTCATTGGGCTTTCTCTTCCTAAATATTTTAACCTCGTCTCCCTTATCCAAGTCAGGATATACTGTATTTTGTTTAGCTTTTTTTGCTAAATTCAATTTGACTGTTAACTCATTTGAAGGCTTTCTCGCCTCTTTTGGTGTCATTTCGGTGGCAGAATGTTTCATAACATTGTTATATGTCAGTAGTATTTCATATATATAATCTATCCACTGAATATTTTGTTTACCTTTCTTTTCATCTGCTTCAACCCTCAAATACAACAAATCTTTAAATGTCCGTATCGCCCTCTCGCTAAAGTTGGGGTGTGCTCTTGTTATGTGGTGTTGTATGTTCTGCTCTTTAAAATATGTTTGTATAGATTCCTTGCTCAGTGCTCCTTCGTCATCTGTATAAACGACCTTTGGAATCTTACCCATTTTGTTTAAAGATTCTATAATACCACTGGCTAAATCTTCTTCTGTTTTACCCTTAATAGGTACAACATGCATGAACTTATCAAACACATCAATCGTTAACATTCCCACTTTAAATTTTTGGTTCTCCATATCATTAATAAAAAATAAGTCTATTTGATACTCATATGCCGAGTGAGGAGCCACAAAACTGTTTCTGCCTGTTGGTCTTCGCTTTTGCTCTACGTTCTTTCTAAAGAACTCATTGATATCATCAGCTGTTATACTTTTATCCTTCCTTTTTGCTTCTTGTAGTGTACGAGCCCTACTGCCGAAACCGCTCCTATCAAAATACACCTCACTAATAATATCTTGTTTAGAACTCATTATAATAAACAAGATATTATAAATTATTAAGATAATCATTTTTATTAAGATAATCGTTTTTATTATGATAATCATTTAGAACTGCAGTTGCAGTAGGAACAGAATGCAGTTAGATTATCTTTAACATGTGGCATCTCATTATTTAAACGCTGGGCTGTTAGATTACTCACCACCTCCCCGCATTTAATACCAAACTCAAACCCACAACCACATTTGTTACATCTGCTGTTCATCCTATCATAGAGCCACTTGACATCAATATAATCGGCATCATCTACAGTCCTACCTGCCTTCAGGTCTTGTATCTTGTAGCGCTTAACCTTGTTATCTATGTATCGCATTAGGGTGGTCTCGTTTAGTTCATTATCATTCTCCACCGATTTGTAGAACATAACTTTATTAATATCTGTACAACGTGTGATGCTCGTACACAGCCACTCTCGCGTTATTAAGTGTTGCTTCTGCCACTCGTGTATAGTGATAGATTTATCAACCGAGGCACCTTGTGACGAATGACAGGTGGCACAGTAAGCATATCTAAAATGCTCATCTAATGTAGATATACTGGTGTTGTATAACTGATTGGTTTTTATGTTCTGTAGCACAACCCCTTCTGCTCCGATGCTCTTAATCTGATACTTAAAGTTGACATTAAAGGTCGTCCCCCCTTCCTTCTTATACTTTCTGCATATCATGTGCTCACCCACTTCATACTTCAGCTTCTTGCCTAGGTTCTTTCGTATCGTGTTTGATACATATAAGCACCGTTTATTCGTATATGCTATGTTGTGTTCGGATGCCATCATATCGTCAGTTGTTTCAAAGTGTTTCTCCACAATCTGCTCAATGGGCAGTTTGTGTTTCCAGATATCATCATATATATGCTTAAGTTTTATTTTGTCGCTCCTCTTCTTAAGTCGCTTTGATATTTTAAGATAAATCCGGTATTTAAATATTTGGTTAATGCATTCGTTCAGATATGTCTCGTGGTCTCGTGTGTTGGTTATATCCTTTATTGGTGGCAGTTGTTTCCCGTCGGAGGTGGCGATGATGATTTTATCTTTGGCGTGTTTCTTAACGAACTCCCTTATCTTATTTAATACATACATCCCTCCCATACCAACCTCGTCAAACACTATGCAGTTATACTTACTATGGTCAAACGCTTCCATTTTATCGCCCTTCTCCACAGGTATGGCAAAGAACTTATTATTAGTTGTGGCATCGGTTTGGGTGTTTTGTAGCAGTTGGTTGGTTGGACACACAAACAGCACATTATAACCTAAATTCCTCATGTACTCGCCTATGTAGCTCTTACCGGAACCAGCATAACGAGCCTTTATTATAATAGGATTCTGCTCCACTATTTGCCGACATATCGCCTGAGTATCCCACTCATCTTCTATCATTACCCTTTCGTTCTCGTAGGTCGGTATTTCCACCAGCTCGTTGGGTTTCATTTCGTAATCGTCGGTTGGGGCTACAAACAGCTTTCCTTTCTCAACTCTCCAGCCACCGATGTCCTTTGAGAAGTTAAGTAGTTTCTTAGCCTTTTTTAAGTCGGCGGTCTTTATCAGAAAGGCATCGGTCTTAACATAATTGACCTGAACCACTGCCTCCACCAACTTGTAGTAATCCTCATACATCCTAAAGTTATGTATCTGTAAAAGCAGTTCCTTAATGTATTTAAACCCGTTTGTTAGATTGGCTGTGTCGCTTACAGTTAATGTGTAGTATTTTGCGTCGGTTTCCTTCTCTACAGTTTCAAACCCATCCTCTCCATCTAACTCCTCATAATGTCCGCTGATTTTATTAATCCTTCCTCCGTGGATGGTTTGATGATATAAAGCCTCGCTGAAGGTATCAAACACGAGGCTTTTCTGTGCCTTGTTCGTCCCCTTCTCCAGCAGTCCTATGTTAACATTAGCAATCAGTTTTTTAACCTTGTTGTCTTCTATCTGTTTGTGTGATATGGTGGTATCCCACAGTTTCTCGGTGATGCTTTTATAATTGACTTTGTGTGTGTGTGAGGGGCGCTTGTAGTACAAAATCTCGCATTTTCCACGAAAGTGTTTTAGAAACATACCGTACATTAACAGATAGGGTTTGTTAAAGAACATCTTAGCCTCACCAGTAGCCCTCACAAGATAAAGAGTCAAATCATTAAAATCATGTTTATCATAAGGCTTCCAGATATCAAACTCGCAGAACACGGGCACTTCAACAATCTGGTTATAAGCCCACATGTAAGCCTTTCTCCTGTCAATCTCTACACAGTTCTCGCGAAATAGATAGTAGGTTTTTATATCACTCTCTAGGTCACTATCATAAGGCTTCCAGATATCAAACTCGCAGAACACGGGCACTTCAACAATCTGGTTATAAGCCCACGTGTAAGCCTTTCTCCTGTCAATCTCTACACAGTTCTCGCGAAATAGATAGTAGGTTTTTATATCACTCTCTAGGTCACTATTATAATAAATCTGTGGTATTCTGCCACACGGTGCTATCGTGTGGCACTGCTTAAAGATCTCCATATCGGATTCATTATAATAGGATTTATGCAGTGGGTTAAACAGCGCCTGATTGAAATCATACATCGCCCTTGACATGTTATTATAAGTCTGTTCGGCTTCTACTGTTATGCTTCCGTCTATTGAGTCCTTAATCAGGTTCTGAGTCTTTACTTTATACGATATGGTTTTATACTGCTTCTTTGATACCTTCACCTTGAATCTGAAATTAAGCTCCGAAACCACACCAGCAGTAAATTTAATGTATGGTTCGTATCCTGCCTGTTTGCTTTGATAGTATAGCTCTGCTAGGTTGTTTCTTCTGTATATCATCGTGTACTCATCGTGGTCGGTGTGCTTGTGGATATCGTCTATGCTGTTAATCATCCTGCATTCCACAGGAGCATCGCGCTCGTTTATGTGGTAGTCGCTTGGAGCCTTAACGTTTATGTCGTGCTCTCGCTCTACCGGCATTAACCGTCTCAGCTTTTTAAGATCTGTATTTATAGTATAAATATGGTCGTTCTTCACTAGAGCATAGAAGGTTTTATAATTATGGTCTCGTTTAGGCGGGTCGTATGAAAAAATTAGGTTCTCCATATAGTCATATATCCGAGCAGTTATGCGATACTCTCTAAACACCTTGGACATATCCTCTATAGATGCTCCTACTTTTTTGAATTCGTCCTCTGTGGTTCCTATCAGGTTAAGCACAGTCTCTCTGGTCATCTGTTGCTTTCTCTTCTCGCCCATAAGGCTGTCCTTATAAAAGTCAGTCAGAGTATTTATCCAGCACTCGTGTTTAACATAGTGCTTAACCCTTATGGCTTCGGCGAAGGTTTCATATTCGGGGTCCAGTTCTGTTTCTATGAACCTGTGATATATGCCTATGTTATCGGAGTTGCGCAGTTTCCTCTTTTTGGGGTCGTACTCCTCACCGTTGCCATCTACTACAGTTGCACTGTAGATCTTTATGGCATCTAATCCATACCCCATAAACGTGCCGAGGAGCCCAAGCATGTCTTTATCTTGTTCTAACACTCTCACTATTTTGTTAAACTTGTCTCTGTCGTCTTTTTTTATTATCCTTTTCCTAACCTCTTCCTCTATGTCCTTGGTTGTCTTTACATTAGCCACCTTGGGCTCTGTAAAGAATGGATATAAGGGGTCACCCCTACTGTCTCTAAATGACGGTTTCATTCTGTTCTTTTCGCGCTCATAGCTAAAGAACATAACCTCAAGCGAGTAGGTCCTTTGGGCGGTTCTCTTTCTCTTTTCGGTGTTCTCCTTCTTACTGGCTTCCATTCTTTCCCCTAATGGCTTTTTTGACTCGTGTCTCTCCACCAGCTTCTCATAGTTTGCCCTCGCCCGTTCTTTGTCCTTCTGGGTGGTAGCCGTTACCAGCTCGTTTATCATCTTAGACGCGGTGCTGACCTGCGCTATCTTACGGTCCTCATAGAGTTCTATTACATCTCTGACCTTTTGCTTGGTTGTCGGTGTTAATCTGTTTCGATTTGCCCTCAGCGTTCCCTCTAATGCTTTTATGTTTCTTTGGATAGATTTGCGTGTCATACAGTAAACTAGATTATAATTATATAGTTGTCATTTCTTTAAATACTTTCTTCCTTGAATGGTTGCCCATACTTTCATTTTATATATCTCTCATTTCTGCGTTTAAGGTATTTAAAGGAATAACCTTTATTGAAAATAATGGTAAAAATATCCAAATATCACGATATAACAAAGGATTTAAACCCTGATGACTACACAATGGACGAAATCAATAAAAATCTGGCGATATACAACAGGTTGTATTACTTGAAGATGAAGCAACGGGAGGGGTGGATAGAAGACAAGAGAGCAAAAATAAGAAGGGCATACCGTCAAAAGGCAATAGCACAAATGATAAAAGACGACAATATAAATGTTAATGAGCTTTCCAGCCCTTATGAACTTTTGAATGCACTGACGAGAAACCCAAGTAAATAATAATAATATGTTTTTATTCAAAATATTATTATTATTTGTTTCCTTTTAATATTTATTACGAGCCTACAGACTGAACACTTGTTCGCCTTGAACTGGTTCTGCTTCTTATGTATTCTATGGTTTCCTGGGAGCGCCTTGAACTTATTACACTTTGTGGGGGACTTGGCTCATCAACATATTCAATTGTTCGGTCGCTACGAACAGAACTTTGAACTGACACAGGCGGGGAGGAATGAATGTGTTCACTTAAGGCTTCCTCTTCAATAGGTAATAATGCACTTCTGTTTGAACTTCTGCGAGAACTTGATGATGATGATGAAGGCTCATAAGATTTTTTAACATTCATTGGCAAACTATCATCGCTCTCTTCAGTTTGTTGTTTCTCTACAGGCGGTTCACTTTCCTCTTCTTGTTCAATTTGTTGCCTTCTGCTTCTCATTTCTACTCTTTCTTCTTTAAACTCATCTTCTCCAAACATGGCATCGTAAACTCTACGCATTACTGATTTTTTCTGTGGTTGTTCGCGTTCTCGTTCAGTTTCCTTTTCTTTCTCAAGACTCTTTATACTTGATACGCTTTCGTCTGTTTGAGTCTGCTTTACTTCTTCTTCTTCTATTGTTTTCATGCTTTCACTTTCTGTTACGCTTGGTGTTTCGTTGAACACATCCGTTTGTGTTCCTTTATCTGGGTTCTCATTCAATAATATTGTTTTCTTATCGTATTTACCTAAATCAAAATCATCAAAATCAACATCGTCTAATAATCAACCTTGTTGTGTTCTTTTCTGCTTCTCTGGTAGTATTCTTAATCTATGTGTTCTCGCTTCCCTTGCAATTTCTTCGTATGTGGGGCGCAATCTTAACATTTTATATTAATATATTATACTGGTAAAAATGATTTTGCTATTGCTGTTGCTCCTGCCTTTGCTAATGTTTCTACTCCTGCTTTTGCTCCCGCTACTGCTATGTCTCTTAAAGGTGTTGATGATGATGCTGGTTGTGAAGGAACCAATTCTCCTGTTCCACTTGATGATGCCGATTGTTCTACCCTCTTGGATTTTACACGTCTTCGCTCTCTTTTAAACAGTTGTTTTTTACGACGTAATTTAGCGCTGTCAAATTCGGCATTCCATTCGTCTAATTCTTTGTGACCCTCTATGATTGATATTAGGTATTGCTTCTTTTTCTGGTCCGTTGGTATTTTATTTAATAAATCCACCATTTCGTCTGTTAATAAGTCTCTAACAAACAACTGGAACATTAACCCTCTATAAGTAACGCTATCATCTTTGAAGACCTTATCAGGGTCAAAACCGTGCGTGTATGCTACTTTTTGTTCTAATGCTGTTACTTCTTCTTCGCTCTCATCATCATTTTCTGTTGGAACATCCATTGAATGAACTTCAACACCTGCTGGTAATGACTGATGATGAACATCGTCTAAGTCTTCCTTAGCATCCTCTACGTGCCTTCTTTGTTCTGCTAGATCCTTCACTCTTCTCAATGCATCGTCTAAATTCCGAATGTGGTCTGGATACCCCTCGTCTTCACTTTCATATGCTTCTACCGGTGTATCGTATCCACTTGTTGTTGCACTTGTTTGAATTCCTGCTACAGCAGTTGATACGCCATTCATGACACCGTGATGATTCAACTGTGCTCTTCGTAAATCATTCTTAACTTTGTCCTCTTCCTGCTTCTTCAACCCTAAAAAGTCAATGTTATCAAATTGACTTCCGAACTGATTATTTCTAAATAAGGTAGCACGTCTGTCTATTACTTGTTCTATTGATGGTCTGTTGGGATCACCTTGACTTTCAATCATCCCTACCATTTCATCGTATGTTGGGCGTAGTTTTAATTCTGACTTCAATGTTTTAATCATGTTATATTTAAAGTTAGATTTTAATTTATTTCTGCCATTATATTTTTTAATTCTTGTTGTTTTTTCTTCAGTTCTTCTTTTGTTCTTACTGGCATCATTGGACGCTCTAATTGTCTGTTAACATCATCCAGTTGACCCTGATAAAGACTCTTCTTCTGATGTTGCACCCAGTCATTACGCAAAGCAACATTTTTACCTCTATTTTCTGCTTCTTCAATTCTTAGTTTCATATCTTCAATTTGCTTCCTCCGACTGGCAACACCAAAAGTATCACTAGTATCATAGTATTGCTCTACTTGGGGTGCTCTACGAAATTCTGGTTTGCTCTTAAAAATACTCATTATTAATAATATTTAGATTAAAAATATTATTAATAATCAAAACATTTTTGACTTAAAACTGTTTATTTTTTGCATATGTTCCTCTCGTTTTGCTCTTCGTATTTCTTTATAAGATGCCTCTAATAATTCTCTTGCTGTTGGTTGCCTTGGCACTTCTTCCATTCTAACGGGTTTATACTGTGTTTTAACCTCAATTGGATCACTATGTTGAACAACTTCATTTTGTTTAGGTTGCTCTTGCTTTGAATATTTTGCTTTCATCTCTTCTTCAATTTCTTTCCTTAATTTTTGCTCTACCTTTGTCCCGTAACTTGCCTTTTGCTTATTTACTGGTAATGTTTCTGTTGGTTGACCCTTACAGTAATGTGGGTGGGTGTTTCTTAGGCTCTTGGGCAACATCTTTTTGTTACAGGCTTCACATTCAACCAGTTCCACTACCTTAACGCTTCTGGCTAGTTTCTTTGGTTGTGCTTTAGGTTTTGCTTTTGCTGTTGGTTGCGTTTGTTCTGTTGTTTGTTCAACAGGTGCTGTTGTTGTCTCTTCTTGTTTGATTGGTTCAGTGGGTTCTTCTTCATTGGTTGTTTCAATAATTTCATTTGCTACTGGTTCGGTTGCTTCTTCAGTTTTAACTTCGGTAACTTCCTCACTGCTCATTATTATTATAGTCTAGATTTTTCTATTTAGATATTAATTATCCCCTGAAAAATGTTAAGGTAAATGAGATGTCCACCCCATTTAAATTTATAACTTGGTTAAGGTGGTTGGTTAATCTGAAATTTAGCCTTCTTAATAATTTGTTAGAGACATCAATATAATCAACACTGCTTAACTCATTGTCATTTATAACGCCAAGATAGGGAACTGTTACGTTTATTTTCTTTACTATTGATGAGTTACCTGCTACTGTTAATTGGTTGTAGTTGCTAATTTCATTACAATGCAAATACAAACTCTTGAAGGGGACAAGGTCAACAAAATTACTTGTATAAGGAGCCACATTAGTATACGCATCAGTTGCTGGTGTTGTGTTACCGATTACTCTGTTTATTGAACTTAAATTATTCACGTCAACAGGGTCTGAAAATGAACCAGCTAATGGTGCTATTTCCCCATCAGTAAGAAGAACAAAAATAACAGTTGCATAATTAGAGCTGACTGTAAATTTGTTAGTTGATGTGTTGTAGCTTAAAGAATATGTGTTAGGTCTGTCCACTGTATCAACCAATAAGTTAATTGCAATTTGTATTGTTTGCGCTAAATCAACCGCTGTGTAGTTACCTTCCGGGATTGTTACTTTACGATAAGTAATACCTGCTATGACACCTGGAGGAATAACTTGATGCATCCAATAAATATTGTTGTTTGTGCTGTTTATTGAATACCACGAGTGGGGAATGCTTACCTCATGTATTTGACATAACATGTTCTCATCTAACTGAACTGTTTCAGGTAAATCAATAGTAAATTCCGATGTTGTACCACTCACTTTATAACTGCTATCAATATAAACCTTTTTGAACTTGAGCATTATTATTTAACTGACAAAATAATTTTATAAGTTAATTATATGCATAAACATAAACGAGGAAATGAAGGAATACCATACGAAGCACCTAACACAAGAAATAAATTGCATAATGAAGTTAGAGACGAATTAGCAGGTACTGAAACGTTCTTAACAGACACACAAGGATTAAAATTAGCGTATGAAAATCCTGAAGGGATTTATCAAAATGGATCTATTTTATACATTGCTGGAACGAAAAGCGGGAGAGATGTGTATGATGATCTAAAATTACCGTTTTATCAAACAAGAAACACGAAGAGATACAAAGACGTTGATAAATTTATTAAAGACGGAACTATAGAGGTTGATGGTAAGAAACTCACAGGTGTAACTGATATTATTAGTCATAGTTTAGGTTCAGCGGTAGGACAACAAATAAATAATGATTATGGTAATATTTTTAGAAGTAGGAGTTATGGTTCTCCTTTTGTTTCAGGACAACAACCAGATGAGACAGGGACAAATTTAAGAATACGAAAGGCTGGTGATGTCGTTAGTATGTTTGATAGAGGAAGCACAACATTAAACAGGGGAACTTTAGACCCACTTGATAATCATAGTTATGCTGACATTGCTAATGTTCATAATAAGGCAGGTAACTTACCTATAACAACCGATGAGTTTATGCAACAGTTTGAAACATAATTAAAGAATAAACAGTATATAACAGTATATAACCGAATATGGATTATTCAAAAGCAAAAATACACAAAATAGTTAATGATATTGATGATGATATTTACATAGGTGCTACTTGTCAAGCATTGTCTAAACGAATGGCAGAACATAGGAAAAGTATGAAAAGCAAAAGAGATAATCATATTAAGCTATACAAGAAAATGAATGAATTAGGGGTGGAACATTTTAAGATTTTATTGGTTGAACAAACACCCTGTGAGAATGTGGAACAGTTGAGAGCCATTGAAGGAGATTATATAAGGGAGTTAGGAACTTTAAACAGTCAAATAGCAGGAAGAACAAGTGGTGATTACAAAAAAGAATTTAAGGAAAGGTATTATCCATCAAAGAAAATATACAGAGAAAACAACCGTGAGATGCTAAACGAGAAAAACAAAGAATATTACAATGAAAGAAAAGAAGACATATGTAAAAAACACAGACAGAGATATAACGAAATAACTAGCGTAAAAATGACTTGTGAAGTTTGTGGAACTGTTCATAATAAGAAAAACAAGCCTCTACATTTAAGAAGTAAAAAACACCAAGAAGCATTAAATAATCTAAATAATAGTAATAATGTTCGATTACAAAGCGACAACTTACGAGAAACTGGAGAAGCAACCGAAGGAGAAGAAGTTCAAACAGAACAGTTATGAAGAGATACGAAAGTTAGTAGAAGATGAAAACGATAATAATATAGTTAAGGAAGTTAAAAGCAAAAAGAAAAATAGTAAAGAAATTTCATATAACTTTAAATTATTTGATTAACTATTTCAAAATATTTAATCAAATATAATTTACTTTTTTCTCTGCTAAATTATATATAGAAGTATGGAAACTTTTTCGCCCGAGGATATCCTCATTGACAACCTGTCATTTAAATTAAACAAAGGTAGTTCATATATAACTGATAGAAGAAGTGTTACATTTTGGCCTTCTGGTTCAAATATCTATAAACCTACAAGTGGTAATCGTGTATTGAAATTTTCATTAAACGCTGAAGATAATGCTTGGTTAGACCCCCAAAGTGTAAGAATATTTTTTACATTACAAAATCTTGACGCTGGAGCATTTAATAACAAACTTCGTCCATTATCTCCTCCTTATAGTTTTTTCAGACGAATGAGAATTATTGCTGGTAATCAGGTTGTTGAAGACTTTGATAATTACAACCGAGTTCATCATATGTTCTCTAAAATGATGTCCCAGGGAGCACGAAAAGACGAATCAAATGAAGGGTTTGGTTATCGATATGATGACGAAATTAAAACTCTCGTTAATGACGGTGACACAAGACTAAAATATGAAGTTAATGGTTTAACTTGTCAAGGCTTTAAGGATAAAATGATTGTTGGATTTAAACCCTTATGTGGTTTATTCAGTCAGTTTAAGTATTTACCTTTAAAGTATATGGGAAATTTAACAATTGAATTAGAATTGGTTACTAATGCTACTGATTGTGTAATTGACCCTACAGATGTTACAACGGCAGATGCTGTAGGAAATAGGTTTGTAACTGACGTTAATCCTGCCACGGAAGCAGACGCTGAATTTAGAAATACAAGCATTGATTGGGAAATTAATAATGCTCGTGTTGTTTGCGATGTTTGCACCCTTGATAATAACTTAAATAATGAATATGTAAAACATCTTTTAGAAGGAAAAGGCCTACCCATTACTTATACAACTTATATTACTCAATCTCAATCAGTAAAAGGCACAACCGATATTAACGTCCAAGTCATCCGTTCAGTGTCTAAATTAGTAGCATCTTTCATTACATTTTACAAAGAAGGAGACCCAAGCACCGGTTACGAATACTGTGACAAAGAATTTTGTCGTTTCTATCACCCACAACAACAATCAGACGAACAAACTGAAGGAATTTATGACAATAATTTTGATTTACAAATGCAAATACAATTAGGTTCTAAACTATATGCTGAGTATCCGATTACATCACTTCAAGAATGCTATTATCACTTGAGAAAGGCATTAAATCTTCCAATGTTTCATCAACATTCAATGTCAATTGATTTTAGACAATATCGTGACCGTCAATTTGTATTTGGGTTTTCATTTGAAAAAGTGCCTGATAGTTCATATACTGGAATTAATACACGTGCTGGACAACAGATGTTAGTAAAAGTTAAACCAGCAAATGCTTCAATAACAACTACTGCTATGCCTGATAATATTTATATAACATTACTGTCGGAACAAATATTAGAGATACGTGATTTAGGTTTGAAAGTTTTTGACTGATTTTAAGATAATTAATATTAATAAAATTATTATCTATTTTATTAATATTAACGAATGCCTTTGACGCTCAATAACACAAACACATTAACAGCAGATTATATTGTTGTAAGTGGAACAGATTTAAGCGACCTATACGCAACAAAAACAGAATTAGGAGACATCAACACCGCGAATTCTTCAAACATAGCAACAAACACAGCAGACATAGCAGTTTTAAACACAAAGCAACTACAAAACTTCCATAATATTAGTTCAGTAACGCACTTATTAGATACTGAGTATCAAACAAATGCCACCTTAACGAGCACATTTTACAACAAAACAGAAATAGACACGACCTTTGCTAATTATTATACACAAACTCAAATAGACACAAATTTATCAACAAATTACCAGACCAACACGCAATTAGGTACAAATTACTATAACAAGGGTGAGGTTGATACATTAATAGCAGGTGCTGGTGGTGGCAGTGGCTACACTGATACGGAAATTGATAATTTATTAGATTTAAGAGTTCCTAAATCAGACTTCACTAATAGATTTTCTACATTTCCCGTTATTGATTGTAGCGCTCCTACTATTATTCACAGTGGTTTAACATTAAACAACGAGACGATAAATATATCGCCAGTAGAAGGTTTATTATTCAGTAATCAAACAGGAGGAGGCGATAAAGTTCTCGCAGAATTTAAGAACGCAACGAGTTATATAACTTTACAAGGTGATAAAATATTTTGTAATAATACATCAGACGATGCACTAAAACAACTTGATTTGACTAATAATAATGCAGGTTATAAAATGTCTGGAAAAATAGAAACGCCAACAGGTGGGTTAGTTGTAGAAAATACAGCAGACGCTAATTTATCATTTACCGTTAGAAATACTGATAATTATATTACTTTTAATAACACAAATATTGATTGTTATAATTCCGTCGGTGATACAGGTAGGATTTTAAATTTAAATAATAATGCTAATCAGTATGTTAAATCACATTCGTTATTAGTAGATACAGGAGCAAATACATTAACAGGAGGTTATACATTAGATGTTGTTAATAGTGCCATTATTAGAGAAGATTTAAGAGTTGATGGAAATATAGATTTAACAAGTAACACGGGAGATATTCAATTACCAACAGCAGGGATAGATATGTTCAGAAATAGTGGAGATGCTAATTATAATTTAAGAGTTAGAGACACGCAAGGTGTTTTTGAATTTAGAAACAGAAATTTTAGGTGTATGAACCCGAGTAATCCAGCAAATGGGACTGAGATGATATTACACGACACAGGAGGAGATTACCGATTAAGAATAGGAAGCTCAACAACAGCGACAGTAGGAATAGGAAGACAATATAATTTTTCGTATCATTTAACAGTAGGAGGTATAAGTAATTTTAATGAAACAAGAGTGGAAAACGATGCCACATTTTTAGGACAACAGTTATTAAGCACTGATGGAAGAATATTTCAAAGAGCGGACGTTAATAATAGTTTAAATGTAATATCAACAGAAGAAATTAATTTTTCATTACAGTCTGACAGAACAACCGACCCAACTACAGGGACTATAGCACTACAACTAAACGACACTAACGGAATTACAATAAACAGAGCAGTTACAAATAACCAGACTTTTAACAGTATAGGAAGAATAACAGCAGAATCAGATTTAGATGTGTGGGGTGAGCTATTTTTTCAACATTCCTCATCAATAAAGGAGACACTGAACGGTAGCGATTATGATTTAGATATAAGAAATGGAGACACTGACAGAGCTATTAATTTTATTATCGGAACTATAGGAAGCACACCAGAAATTCAACTAACTGAAGGAAAAGTAACTTTAGTTGGACAACTAGAAATTACTAACACTGATGTGTCAGGACAACAAAGAGTATTAATTAATAACCCAGACGATGATGGATTTATTAGATTAAGCAATAATAATTTATCAAGATTAGATGCGACAAACACAGGTGTTGATGTTTATGGTTTCTTTACTACAACTAATAACGCTGATATTGGAGGAAATTTAACATGTGTGGCTCTAACAGAAACATCAGACTCTAAATTAAAAGAAAATATCCAAGAGGTAAATACGAAAGAGTGTTATAAGGCAGTTAAATATATTAAGCCAAAAACATACAATTTTATTAAGGATGAAGACAAAAAGAGTCATATAGGATTTGTAGCAGACGACATAAAAGATGCTAAAATGCCTCCTAAATGGGACAACATAATATATTACAATGACGACGGCATGAAACTATTAGCGTATAATAAAATGGCTGTTGTGCTTTGGGGCTGTGTGCAAGAAATGCAAAAAGAAATAACTAATCTAAAAACAGAAGTTACTAAATTGAAGAATAAGGGAAAAGGCGAAGGAAAATAGTATAAGTATTATTATATATAGAATGGGAGCTAAATCTTCTAAATCTTGTGCCACGGAAAACATGCAACAAATAAACGAATTAGATATTAATGAAAAAACTAAAACAGATATATTATTATTCAATACTTTGAAGGATGTTATTGAAAGAGTTGAAAAGTTAGAAGAGAGGAAAAGCGACAAAATATATTATAAACTGCCACCTGTAACATTATGTAATTATTCAATCATTTGATTAATAATATTATAACTAAAGAAATATTATTAATCAACTTGTTCTAAAGATTTTAAATAATCTTGATGTTTTTGTGTTCGTTCGTGCTCTCTTTTATGACACTGTGTGTATGGACTACCGCATTCACAAATAAACCGTTGTCCCTTTTGTGCTTTTACTTTTTCTTTGTTCTTCTCACGATACAGTCTGTCCGTTTCTCGCTTTTTGTCTTTATTCTGTTCTCTGTAGATTTTATCATACTCTTTTTTTTCTTCTTTATGATGCAAACAATATTTCTTTTGATATTCTTGTATATGCTCTCTTGTATCCTCGGCATACTGTTTTTTGGTTCTTGATGGTATAGTTTTGTTCAACGATGCTTTCAATTTTTCTATATACTCTCTTTCAATTTTTCTTGCTTCCAATACGTCATTACACTGACGTTTATCTATTAATACCATTTCCCAATTATTGAACCCACCGTTTTCACGAATAAAACTATACAAATACAGATGATAACCGATTGCGTTCTTATTCTTACAAGCGGTCTTGTGTTGGCATTTCCTTTGAGTAAAATCTGTGGTATGACCTACGTAGCAGTCAGTAATGTTCAAATCTTTGCAAACAATTTTGTAAAAGTGTGTATTGTTATAGTCTATTGGTTTTCTAGGCATAGTTCTATAATATCTTATAAAGTGTCATTTCTTTATATGTCTTCATCATCAATGACTATTTTGGCATCAAACCTTTTGTAAAACATATCATTCACATTGGGCTTCATTAAGTTAATAAACAGGAAACTATACGGTTCTTCTGTTGCTATGTTATCGACTTCTAGTAATAACTTCTTTGCTTCTGAAAGGTTTTTAGTATCTGCTACGGTTGATTTCTGAATTAATACCGCACTCAATTCTTCAACCATTGTCTCAATTTCGCGATAGTTCCTTAGTCTGAAAAAGAATAACTGTCTACTATTAACACGAATAATTGGACTTAGCGCATTATACTTCTGCGTGGACGTTATTATGCAAATACTATTATGTCTCCCGCGCACATACAACTGATTTAATAATGGACTATTGCGCGAGAACGCTTTTGAATCAGCAAAGTCATCAACAATAATAAGTATTGAGTGTAATTTGTTATGGTCATTCTTTTTCTGATATTCTATTACCCTATGTTGTCTTTTTATAACTGCCTCCAATTCTTCTGGTATATACTCGTCAAACATACATTTTTCTTTCTCTAAATCAACCTTTAAATTATCTTGGATGTATTTTTTAACTGGTGTCCAATTGCTATCAACTGAAATTGAAGGGGACCAAATGTAAATTCTAGCAAACACATCCCTGTAAATGTCCAATATCATTGACTGTAATAGGATGCCCTTTCCAGAACCTGAGGGACCTGTTATTATTTGACTAAATGGTAGTCTCGGTGCTATTTCATACTTAGATTGTTTAAAATCATATTCTTTAACATTAACGGGTTTGACTATAGGAGTAATCATTATATAATATAATAATATGGATAAAATAAATTACAGCGATTATATTGATGTTATTGAGAACATTGAAGAAATACAAGATAAAATAACGCCTCCCAAATATCGCAGGTGTTGTTACTCCTTCTTGGAAGTTTGCAAAATAATGCTTGAATACTTTAAATACAATCACAAAAATAAATAATCTAACCTAGTTAAATGACAGACAACGAACAAAGGGAAGGAGGGTTAGAACTAACGCCTACAAGTCTGAGTTGTTTGCCTTGTAGGTGCAAAAAGAACACTTACCATAAGGAAACTAAACGCACCAATGAAGACAACAAGCAAACGATAATCATAGTTGAGGATAGGAGCAGTTATAAGGTCGGTCGCGGAGTGACTCCTGACAATAACATATTTAAACCAGACCAAACAGGAAGCGTTGGAATCTGTGACACAGGTTGGGGGGCAGGTAGAAAGCCTACACCAGAAGAATGCGACGAAAGGATTGAAAAGAATGCGGATGATATAAAGGAACTTAAGAGTAGAATAGAGAAGAAGATATATAAAACAGAAGAAGACATAAAAGAGATAAGGGAAGATGTTAAGAAACTAGACAAAGACGTTCATTTTATAAAGAAAAGGAATTTAAATTTAATGGATTAATAATACGTAAAGTTTAAAACCTAATATATATTGACAGTGTATAGTGCCATAAGTCACGAAGTCTCGCGAGGCTTCTGACGAAGCGACCCAGACATAAACATATAAAAAATTGCCGAATGGACCCCCATGCGCCCACGTGCTTTCATGATGAGAGGACTGAGAAAGGGAAGTATCTGACACTCTTATCTAATTTATCGTGTCATAAGCATACGATAATAATTAGTTTGGAGCTATGTTAAATCTTAAGGAAAATGGATACATCATAACATTTCGTTATGTTATGATATATTTTGTTAGCTAATTATATAATGCTTGTTGTATTTGGTGAAGTTAAAGAGGTCAAAGAACATCTCATTGAATGCAAGAGGTGCAAAAAGGAGTATCCGAGTAATAACTTTGTGATTGTCAGCAACAACAGTTATTCGTCAAACTGTAAGAACTGTAGAGAGGACTTAAGAAAGGAAGGCGAGAGGAGGAAGATTCAGAAGGTCTTACATGCGCGTTAAAACTTTTAAAACTTTTAATCTAGGTTTGTATATATGAGTGAATCCTCGCCAGAAGTCAAAAGCCCAATCAAGAAGTTAAAGGAAGAAGTTGCGGAACTAAGAGAATTACTTAGTAGTCTTGTTGAAAGAGTTGCCAAGTTAGAAGGTAACAAAGAGAATATTAAACCTAGCAATAACAAACCTAATATTATGGATGCTAACTATAATAATCGCAGGAGTGCCTATATAAGCAAACTTAATAATAAGGATATCAAACAACCCAAGGAAGAAACAATGAAATATTATAATGTTGTATATGATGCTGATAAGGATGTGTATTTTTAATGATAAATAATATTATTTATTAATATTATTTATCATTTGCCGTTAATAAAGTCTTGATGTTTCTTTGTTCTTTCGTGTTTTGCTCTGTTTGCTTTGGTATATGATGAGCCACACCCACATTCAACAGATGTTAGTTGCCATTGCTTTATTTTTTGCTTGTTGTTCTCTCGGTAAAGCTTATCACATTCTGGTTTCGTCCTTCCAGCACACAATTGTTGACACAGTCATTCGCTTGTATATGATAACCTTCACGCTTTAGGAGTTCTGACCTATTTTCGCACTTAAAGGCTTCAACAAGTTCAATTTTACAATTCTCTACCCCAAATTCATCAAACAAATTATAAACCGTAATTCTACCTAGTTTTTTACCATCATTGTGACTTCTGTATTCACTTCTATGCCGTGCCATTCGCATACTCAAATTCTCAGTTGTACTACCTACATAGCACTTGTTATAGCCTATGTCAGTTATTTTGTATATCTTTCCATTCTGATATTTATTCATATCCTTAACTATCTTAAGTTATCTTTTCTTTATATATCATACTGCACCCAAGCCCTGAACCCCTAAAAATCCCATAAATTCTATCAACCTAGGCACGCCTGTTGGGATATGATTCAAAAAAATGATAAAATGGATAAACCCCACCACGCCCGTTGGGAAAACATTTAAAGGAATACTTATATTAAATATGTAGTATGGAAACGGTCAAACGATGTAGCAGATGTAGGAAAGAGAAGGAGGAAGTTGAATTCAAGGAGGGGCGCCGAGTTTGTATCCCGTGCTCGGATGCTTGTAGAAAAAGTCAGCAGGACAACCCAGAAAAGGCGAGGGAGAAATGCCAAAGGTACTACGAGAAGAAGCGAGAAGACATATTAGACAAGAAAAGAGAAAAGACTTGGTGTGTCTTATGCGAAATGTATGTAGTCAAAGACCAATACCAGAGACATACAAAAACTATGAGACACCAGCACTATTTAAAATTAGAAGAAGGGGAGGAGTCTGATGTGGAAGATGCGAAAAATAAATTTTGGTGCGAGACTTGTAGAATTTGGTTAAGTAAGAAGACAAGGACATCGCATTATGGAACACCAAGACACCTTGAATTGGCACAACGAAGGCGGGGATAGTACTGCTTGATACATTCAATTTAAATTATTCAATGTATCAAGGAGTTTTTTTGTTTGTTTTGGTCGGAGGGGGGCTGAGCGTACGTAGTATGCCGACAGGCATCAGCAATCCTAACTATATCATCCTCTTGACCCATTAAACGGCGCAGAAGTTCTTACAGCCTGTAAGCCCTAAATGCCCTCCTGCGAGCGTGATGTACTCCCCGAACATGGACTCAACCCTGGGTAACCCCTCCCCCACCGGACTTCTCCGAGTAGCCCAGGGTGCGATCCGGAAGGATGGAACCAGGGCAAAAATCACCTGGGCCGGGTTTTAGAGTTTAGGGTTTAGGGTTAGGTTTAGGGTTTAGGGTTTAGGGTTTAGGGTGTAGGGTGTAGGGTTTAGGGTTTAGGGTTTAGGGTTTAGGGTTTAGGGTTTAGGGTTGATTCAGACTTCGAATCGAACTTCCCGCACTAAGTGCCAGGATGAAACGTCCGAGAGGCTTCACTATGAATACGACCGTGGGAGCCCGAAACCCTAAAGCGTGAAACCCTAAAGCCTGACCCTAAACCCTAGACCCTAGACCCTAAACCCTAAACCCTAAACCCTATACCCTAAACCCTAAACCCTAAACCCTAACTGGTGGGAGGGCGCTTCGGCACGAAGCCAGGGGGGTACTTGGGGCCTACGGTAGTAAAGATTTCTATAGGTTGCACGGGGATAGAAAAAAAGGAATGAGGGCCCCCAGAAGCTTAACCCTCGTTAGAACATTGCGTTTCTCAAAGGCTAAACCCTGAACCCTAAAACCTTAAACCCTCATTTAATATATTTGAGACACAAACAAACAAATAACAGCTTAAGATGGGAACCCTCATGCTTCATCATCTTGTGGGTTCATCGTAACCTTCTATCTCCCCCTAAAATTCCACTCTTTGGGCGTTTACTTAGGGGCTGAATACCCTAGCTCAAAACAGGTTAACCTTTGGTATAGCGTAGGATTCCATATAACCAAAAAAGGTTCAAGGTTACCTACCCAGTCCCTAAGTTTGCAGTGACCCCAAATTGTCTCAGCCTCTGTCTTCTAACCCCTTTTGTAAGCATCATCACGACTGTACATCCCAAACCAACGGTGCACAAACTAGCTCGAAGCCCTTCGCGGTCTCAGGGCTGTATACGACGAGAAACGAGGCTCAGGGTCCTGAGTGTGTGCCGATTTTGGTCTACATAGTATAGAGGCCTGAATGAGTCGAATTGGGATTAGGGGTTATTTCAATATATCTATGAAGGGACCATAAGGGAATACTAATCGTAATTAACTCGACCCCTATATTACTAGGCCCGGGAGTAACCTAGGAATCAAAAGGGTGCCCTTTTTGGGTTTAAGGGGATTAGAAGGGAACCCCAACCCCAAAAAAAAGGAAAAAAGGGCCTACTCCCGGTCCTAGATTCCTAGATTACCCTAAGGGTCCATGTACCTGTATAGTACATACTTGGGCCTTAAAGGGGTTCCTATATAGTAGCTTCCGGGCCCAAACATATACTATGTAGGTACATGGATCCTTAGGGTTACATGTGCAGGCACCACCGCACCCTCATCCTTGAAGAACAGCTGCGACGAGGATGACGCCCCCACAGATGATCAAGTTTCGGACGAGCTCCTCTGCCCTAAACCCTAAACCCTAAACACCCCAAACCCTAACTCCAAAAACCATGCATTCGCGCCCCTAAGCCCCACGTGAGCCCTGAAGCCGTAACCCCGAGCCCTAAGAATGAAAAACCCTTATAGTAGGGTATAGCTAAGGGTTTCGGGTTTCGGGTTCAGGCTTTGGGGTTTTCCGCTTACGGCTAGAGTGCCCAGGAACCTAGGAGTAGCAAGGTGCCCGTTTTTGCATAAAAGGGGTAAGGGCTTCAAAAAGGCGAGTAAGGGTTTAGGGTTTAGGGTTCAGGGTTTAGGGTTTAGGCTTCAGGGTTTAGTAGCGATGTAGGTGGGAAACCAGTGGCGATGGTGCCCAAAGACTTGCGCAGCCAGGTGTAGGGTTTAGGGTTTCGGGCTTCGGGTTTTAGGGTTGAGGGCACACTTGGAAACTTCTTCCGTCTCAGAGCCCCCGTGTTTAGACATGAACGTCTCATGGTTCCTTGTACTCTAGACCCTACACCTACCCGGAAACTTTCGACCCCGGACTCTAAATCAAGAAGAAGAAGAAGAACCCAAATCCTGTCACCGAAGCCCGCAAACTGAATGAAACCCCGGGGACTTGAAAAAACAGCCTGGACAGTAGTATAAACCCTGTGAGAATTTTTCAGGGAAAGGCTTAAGTACGTGACCTTGGGCCTTCGCCCCCACACCTAAAATGCTGAACCCCAAAGCCCAAACCCTTCACTACCAGGCATTGGGCTGTCGGGAATGAAGTTCGCCGAACGAAGGCCCTGTGCCGAAAAAAGAACCCTAAGACGCTAGGACCTTCTGCCCGTAACCCACCCCAGCCGAATCCCACCCCAGCCGAATCCCCTAAGATTCGAGGCCCTAACCCTAAACCCTAAACCCTAAACCCCAACGTTCAGTAGGGAAGCTATGGTTCTAGCCTTACTGAGGGCACTTAAGACCCTACTTATATAAGTACCCAAAGAGCCTTCAAGTAAGACCCAAGAGCCCCTAAACCCTAAACCCCAAACCCGAAACCCTAAACCCTAAACCCTAAACCCCCAATCCCTAAACCCTAAACCCCAAGAGACCCCAGCGCCGGCCTCGTCAATAACGCCGACCTGCTATCGGCAAAGATTGGATGCTTATGTTTATGGGGTCCCTAAACCCCTGAACCCTAAGCCCTTGAACCCTAAAACGCTAAACCCTGAGCCCTAAACCCTAAACCCTAAACCCTAAACCCGAAACCCTAAACCCTAAACCCTAAACCTTAAACCCTAAATTTCCAAGGTTTAGGAAGTTGAGGAAGCTTGGGGCTTCAGCTTTCTGCGGCCTAAGCCCTTTGCCCGGGCCCTAAACCCTAAACCCTAAACCCTAAACCCTAAACCCGAAAATAGGGATGAACGGGTTTAGGGCTTTGGGGTTATTGAAGCCTGGTTTTTTTTTGGATACGTTGTATAGAGTTGAGGGCTTATAATAGGTTCAAAGGATTCCTGGTCTATCGCCATTCGGGCTTATAGGAGTTGGGGCCTGTGAGGTTTCAGGGTTCAGGGTTGCTAGGGTTTACTTGGAGGTTCATGGTACTTAGTATCAAATATCTGTACCTATAAACTTATACCCATATTAGGGCACTTAAGGGGCTTATAAGTGGGTTACAAGTACAGATATAATTAGTTACTAAGTATCATGAACCTCCAAGTAGGGCTCAGGGTTTGGAGTTCAGGGGTGTCTCCGAGTCTTCCCTCCTTACAACTGAGTTATGGGTTTCGGCATGGGTTTAGGGTTTATAGGGTGAAGGGCCTATACAGTATAGGGTTTAGGGTACAAACAATAGCCTAAAACCCTCTAAGCCCGACCCCCAAACCCAATTTCTGGAGCAAGGCGGCCTGGAGAGCCATAGGCTTACAGTAAACCCACTCCACGCGGCTGGTGTAGGGCTTACGGTTTGCAGGGCTTCTGGGGGCTTACCAGCATGGGCTATCATACCCTATAACCCCTTAACATGGCCCTTTCATAGGGTTAACTGTAGGGATTCTAGGGCCGAACCTGCTCTTCCTGGTACTAGGGCCTGGAGGGTTTCTAGGGCTGGTAGGGCTTGTGGGCTTAAAGGGATTTAGGGGGTCTTGATAGGGTTTAGGGCTTAGGGGATCAGTGGCGGGCCTCTTCCCAGTACAAGAAGTCGAAGCTGTAAGGGAAAGCGCCGGCATAGCGGGTGTCAATCTGCCGAGCATGGGGCAGCAGAAACCCTAAACCCCTCTGGTATCGAAGTCGGAATAATTACTAATAATATTCCCCTGTATAACCCCTGTATACTTCTAATACATTAATGACCCCCCCCCCCCTCCCAAACCCCCATTCTAACTATGAAGGCCCCTATAATTATTGCCCTAAAAACTCACCCGAATCCTAAATCCTCTTTACTCAGATTCGGACCCCTAGTATAACCTTAAGGTCTAGTCCACATCTTGAAGGGGCATCGGTCTCGCTGTGAACGAAACACCCCAAGCCCCGAAACCTTAAAAAAAAAGGGGAGTGGGTAGCGGATCTTGGGACGTACCGGGGCTTTTTGGGACGTAGAGGCTTTTTGCAATCCGGAACTCTGAAAAATTGGGGGGCCTTTTGGGAACCGGGGGGGGTTTCCTTCCGGGCCCAAACAGGGATTTTGGGATGCCGTTTTGGGGTCCTAACCTAAACCCTAAACCCCTAAACCCCTAAACCCCTAAACCCCTAAACCCCTAAACCCCTAAACCCCTAAACCCCTAAACCCTAAACCCTGAACCGCTGCTTTGGTTTCGGGGGTCCCGGGCTTGTTGGGGGCTCTTCGGTGCGTTTTGGAGCCTGTGGCGGTCTCCTCATAGCCTTTGCGGAAATTTTCGAGTAATCCGAACCCTAAACCCTGAACACTGAACTGAGCATTGCTACCATGAACCCTAAATCCTATATCTTGAACCTTAAACCCAGAACCCTGAAACTTACACCCTAACATTCGTACTGCTGCCCTGCCTCCTTTCGCATCGTGGTCATCGTGTTGAAACGATCTGTGCCTGGACTAATCCCACATCCCAGCAACCCTAAACCCTAAACCCTAAACCCTAAACCCTAAACCCTAAACCCTAGTGTAGGGCCTTGGTCCGCATAGGTCCTGCCTACACGCGTAAATGAAATGTCCATCTTCGTTCGGGGGCTGGGGGCAGGGGAGCAGGTGATGAGTCATGGTTTAGGGTTTAGGGTTTGGGGTTGAGGGCGCTCGTACCAGGTTTTTGGGTCCTGAGACCCAAGCCCCTAAACCTGCCCCAAGCCTGCCCCAAACCCCCCGAACGCCCGTAAACCCTCAACCCCAAACCCCCATTCCCACCAGCTTACTAGAGCTCAAGACAAGCCCTGAAGGGATCCCCCCTGAATTCAAGGAGCATACCTAGCATAAACAAATCCGTAGGGTTTAGGGCTTAGGGTTGAGGGCTTCGAGTTTAGGTTAGATCGGGGTGACATGTAAGCTGGACGCCTTACTTTAGAGTTTCAAGAACCTGCAGAGCATCATCTGGTTTCGGGTATCGAGGATTTAGGGTACCCTCCGCCCCTGAACCAAGCCCTAAACCCTCAACCCTAAACCTAAACCCGAAACCCTAAACCCTAAACCCTAAACCCTAAACCCTAAACCCCAGCCTTGAACCCTAAACCCTAAACCCTAAACCCTAAACCCTAAACCCTAAACCCTAAACCCTAAACCCTAAACCCTAAACCCTAGCCTTGAACCCTCAGTCACTCGCCTCTGTTGGTCGAGGCCAATGACAGCTCGGCATTGAAGCGCGTGGCGGACAGGCCATCCGTCCTCCAAGCAGCATGGGCCATTATGCCCGCTACTTGGAGCAAGAGGGTTTAGGGTTTAGGGTTTGGGGTTTAGGGTTTAGGGCTTGGGGTTTAGGGTTTAGGGTACTTATGCCCTAATATGGTTATAAGTAAAGCCAATGAACCTCCAAGTAACACCTTGAAAGGCTCTTTGTAGGCTTGAGTATGGGGATTATTGGTCCGAACAGGCCTGGAAAGTCGAGACCCGGAGTGGCAAGGGAAATGTCCGAGGCAAGCCTAAACCCTAAACCCTAAACCCACAACCTTATAGGGTTTAGTGTTTACGGCTGAGGGTTTAAGGTTATAACCCCGCCAAGCCCCAAACCCCCAATTCTAAACCCCACAAACCCTGAATCCTTTTATGGGTCTTAATGTTGCGATTACATTCTACCCCCCCCCTATAAACCCTAAACCCTAAACCCTAAACCCTAAACCCTAAACCCTAAACCCTAAACCCTAAACCCTAAACCCTAAACCCTAAACGGGTGGTGCTGGCTTCGAGATTTTGTGCCAAGCGTCACTGTGCAGCCGCTCGGGAGGCTCTCCATGGTACCATTCACCACGCAGTCCTAAGACTGAGCATTTAGGGTTTAGGGTTTAGGGTTTAGGGTTTAGGGTTTAGGGTTTAGGGTTTAGGGTTTAGGGTTTAGGGTTTAGGGTTTTAGGGTTTAGGTTTAGGGTTTAGGGTTTTAGGGTTTAGGGTTTTAGGGTTTTAGGGTTTTAGGGTTTTAGGGTTTTAGGGTTTTAGGGTTTTAGGGTTTTAGGGTTTTAGGGTTTTAGGGTTGGGTTTTAGGGTTTTAGGTTTTTTAGGGTTTAGGGTTTAGGAGGAATGTTTTAGGTTTAGGGTTTTGCGGTTTGGGGGGGGGGGGGGGGGGTTCCGGATCTGTAGAGGTTTGAGGATTTAAGGGGGGGTTTAAGGGTCTAGGGGGGCTTAAGGATCTCCAGGGGTTAAGGATTTAGGGGCCTGAAACAGCAGTAAACAATGAAACTTTCTGATCCAAAACCACCATTTTTGCACTCGAAATCAATGAGTATGTTAGTGTATGCACCCACTTGAACAGAGACTGGTGACAGCAGTGGAAGTGTTGTAAATGCACCGAATACTCAACATGTCAACGCAACTATTGTACGTAAGATCCCACCCCATAAACTTCCTCATCTAGCTCACACAGCATCTAGATCAGTGCAGAGCTACGTTAAGCACACAAACCATCTGTAGTTCGGCCATGAAAGACAAGAGCTCGACAATTCCCACCACCAATAAGCGGGTTCCTCCTCCAGACTTTTTGAAAAAGTTTGAACTGGTTAAACTTATCAAACGTTCTCTGATTCCAATTGGTCATGTAGTTTCATTGCGGGGCTTTAGAATTTTCGGGCTAGGGTTTCAGGTTCGTGGGGTTTAGGGTTTAGGGTTTCAAGTCCTATCTGGCACTTCCATCCATCACAGATCTGACCCCCAAGTTCTTCTCTTGCTGTCAGGGGCCCTGTAGAGGGTCTGTAGGGAAGCGACCAAAAGGAAGAAGGAAGGTATTGGGCTCCTAAGGCACGCCCCGCCCCCCCCCCCTCCCCCAAGAGTGCACGATACATAGGTCTATCGACCCTCAGCGTGCAAAGTCCAGGCGCCAGAGCTAAGATTCTAAGATTCAGGGTTCGGGGTTTAGGCTCTAGGGAACTGCGCAAAAGGGTTGAGAGGGCTTCAGGTTTGAGGGTGGCAGCGAAGAATGGATTTTGCTGTGTATAGATGAGCCTCTTCTAAGCAGTATGGGGCTTCCTACCAGCATCTCAGAAGACTCTGATGGGTGAAAACTACCCAAGCCCTAAACCCTAAACCCTAAACCCTAAACCCTAAACCCTAAGCCTCAAATAATCCTACAAGTGAGCCCTACAACTCGGCCTCTCGTGCCACGCGGCCTCGTCGGTCCACTTGATGGAGTTCCGGTAGCGGGAGCCCACAGTGTTGCGGTACCTTGGCAGGTCTGGGTCAAGGGTCGAATTAGGCTTCAGGGTTCAGGGTTCAGGGTTCAGGGTTCAGGGTTCAGGTTTCAGGGTTTAGGGTTTAGGGTTTAGGGTTTAGGGTGTCTGCCAACGAGCCGAACCCCTATAAGTCACTACAAGCCCTGAACCCTCCCCAGGCGCCCTGAACAGCCCTATTAATCCCTAAGCCCCTCAAACATGCGCGGAGCAGCCAGAAGTGGAGGGCCGGGTAGAACTCGGCGCGATTCTGGCGGAACGGCTTGGGATGGTGATAAGGGTGCAGAGGACCCACTCTGCACCCAGGAGTCGATCGAAGTTGCACCCTGAACACTAACCACAGATAGGAATGCACTCTAAACCCTAAAACCTAATTAAACCCTAAACCCTAAACCCTAAACCCTAAACCCCCAACATGGCAACCCCCCATCCCGCCGCGAAGACCGCAGAAGCATCGCTTCGAGAAGGCGTGAAGGTGGCGGAAAGCGTCTCAGCCTGCCAAGCTTAAGTTTCAAAAATTGGGTTTAGGGTTTAGGGTTTATGGCTTAGGGTTTAGGGTTCGTTTGCCTCGGACGGGAAAGTCGCGCAATGTTTGGAAGAATAGGGTTCAGGGAAACCATCAACTCTGAACCGAAAACCTACAAAACCGGAAACACTCAAAGCTTAGAGTCTCCTGTGCATGGGGACATAGGCGTTGGGATTGGTGGGGGTGGGGGGGCGTCCCAAAGACCCCCCTGGACCCAAACAGGGCTGGTGTTTAATGTTTCTGTTTTAGGGCCATTTTGGGGGGGACATATAGTAGGCATGAAGTTGATGCAAAGGTGCGCTGCTGCTAGAAATCACTATTCGTAACACAAGCCCTAAACCACAAACCCCAAACTCAATCTTGAGCGATGAAGCCTAATTGTTCATACAAACTCAAACCGAAGAAGCCAAGAAAAGACCCCTCTATATAGAACCAAAAAAAATAACCCCTGAACCCTAAAACACTAACCCTAAACATTCAGAGACTCTGGCTGCTCCGGAACAAACCCTGCTATATTGGATGATTAGTAGATGGGGGGCTCCCTTACAACCCCCAGAAAAGGAAACACACACCAAGTATCCCTTAACCCTTAACCCTAAACCCTAAACCCTAAACCCTAAACCCCGAGTTACACGCCGAGACCTGGTTGGGCTCGGTCGCCCACTCCATGAACTCTCGGTACCAGCTATCGACCACCACGTCCTGAAGTTTGTGCTTCGGGCTTTCGGGCTTTCGGGCTTTAGGGTTTCGGGTTTCGGGTTTCGGGTTTGGGTGGGTATGAATCAAGGGACTCGACCTTGGATCCCTGGTACTCGTGGGTTTGGGGACCCCTGTTGAAGGTCCCTAAGGTAGTATAAGCGCCATACTAGGAGTATACTAAGGGAAGCCGGTAGGGGGTACAACCTTAGGGGTACGAGTCAGAATCCCTTGAATGAGTCTTTGGGGTTGCTAAGTTATATGGGGTACGTAGTTGAATTCTGGCTAGGGGCTTGGCTTCGTATTGGAGACAAGGCAAACCATGAAACTACTGAGCGTCCGAGACTGTACGGACCAGTCTCGGGTATGGGCTGTTTTGGGGAACTCTGAACTGAACTAACTTTTCTGCACTAGAGAACCCCCAAACACCAAACCCTCAAACACCCCACACCAGTTTGGCTTCGCGGCATGGGTCTTCAAACAAGGACACTTCAGCCAAGAGGATTTCGGGCTTGGGGGTCAGGATGTAGGGGTCAAGGTTTACCAGAATAAGGAAACGAGCTTTCGGAGCGTTTAGGACCTTAGGAAATACACAAACCCCCCGATAAACACTATAGACCCATGGCAGTAGCTTAACACAAGCTTCATGCCCCGAGCCCCAAAACCTTGGTGGCCCAGTAACCAGCTTATAACAAGGGTAGCCTTTTTTGGTTTCTGGTGTTAGTCTTTTATAAGGGAGCCCATAACCCAAAAAGGGCCCAAAAGGGCACCACTCACCCACCCAGAAACCCTAACCCCCTAAACCCTGAACTTTTCGCCCGCAACGCGTGTCCTGGTTGATGAGGCTCGAGGAGTTCAGGTATGAGTAGACGTCGTGCCTGGTCCGAGATGCAATCGGCTCTTCGGGCGTTTTAGGGTTTAGGGTTTGGGGTTTAGGGTTTAGGGTTTCGGACTTAGGCTTAGGGATTCGGGATAGTTTTGGGCCTGCATAGGCAGAGTCTAGAGTTCAGACCACTGTTCCTCACTCAACCGCCTAAACCCTAAACCCTAAACCCTAAACCCTAAACCCTAAACCCTAAACCCTGAACCCTAATAAACCCCTAAATTCCGAACCCTGAACCCACAGGGTTGGGAGTCGGTATTGGGGTTTGGGGCTTCCGTCGTGTGGCAGATTCTGCTGCTGCGCGAACGTGTCCGCGGTTCCCGGGAAGTTCACCGTGATTGCGGTGCCTGCGGGAAGGACTTTCCGAACTTCGGGGTATCCTACTGGGGTCCTGAGTCCTTACGTTAAGGGGAATCCTACTATTTGGGGGGACACAAAAGGGGTCCCTAATTTTCGTAAACCCCCAGATGATATTTCGGCTGTGGACTTAGGGTCTAGGATTTTCGGGTTGGGGGTGTAGGTGTTCAGAGAAGATTTCGTCCTACCTGGACCCTGACTCTCCTGCGAGGGTTTGCCCCTAAACCCTACAACCTAAACCAGGGTTTCTAGGCAACGGTTTCTGTAGGGTTTAGAGCGTACAGGGTTTGGGGCTCAGTGCTACAGATGTCCCTCGAACCATAGAATTGGCTACCCCTCCCCTGACGTGAGGATCTACAATCACTTACAAAGGGATCCGGTACTTCCTTGGAGGTTCATGGCTACCTACAAGTAGCGTTTTGGGTTATAGGGTAACTATGAATATATAAACCTATATCTTTTTCGGGTAGCTAGTTGCAGGGGTGCAGGAGCACATAGCCTCTAGAGCCCCAACAAAACTTTACTTTTCCCCTGCTTATGTAAACAAAACCTAAGCCCTAAGCCCCAAAACCCCGCCCTAAACTAATTCCTTGCCAGGGACTCTAAAGAGGGAGAGGGGGTGCGGCGTGGCCGGAGCGGCTTGAATCTAAACGTGAACCCTCGGCCGTAGACCCTATATGCACCCTGAACACCACTACGCCTAGCTTGCGAAGACCAACCCTAGCCCTTTTTTCTCTGCCGCCTCTACCCGATGGGGGCGGCCAGGGGTTGTTCTTCGCAATATCGTCTGTCAAGTAACCCGTTTAACAAGCGATATCGCACTGTCATGTTAAGAGAAGGATCCCTAAACCCTGAGCCCTTGCAACAAGTGCCCTCGAAAGCGAGCCGAGTTCAGAACCAGCCTTCATCCTGGTGCTTGGAATCCTAGCAGGGCCTACTCCAAGACATTTTGAAGTTTATGGTCGGGAGGGAACAAGAAGACGAGGTGCCCCAAACAAAAACCCACACTAAATGGTTAAGAGTCCAGGAGTACTTGAGGTTCATGGGTGCTTAAACGTAGGGCTGCAAGTACCGTAAATAAGGTCATAAGGTTATAACCATAATTGCACTGCTTATAAGTACCCATGAACCTCCAAGTAGTATAGGGGCCTTAAGGATTCGAACAGTTCTTTGTTTTTTTTTTTTTTTTTTTTTGGGGGGGGGGGGGGGTGATTATAGTACAATTACAAAGGGACCCTAAGAAAATACTATTAGTAATTATTCCGACCCCCATAGTAAACCCTAAACCCTACACCCTAAGCAGCAGAGCCGTGCCTGTGGCGAAGTACTGGGTGTTGATGTTGAAGAACTCGTTCCTTGGGCGGGTGCTTTGGAGGCTATTTTGATACCCTAAGCCCTAAACCCTAAACCCCAAACGCTAAACCCCGAACCTTAAAACTGCGTAAGCTCACTCAGCTCTTTGAGCCCTTTGAGCCTTAGCGGCCCTGCACTACCTGCGGCCTAAAATTCAGGGTTGAAGGTTCAGGGTACGTAACTCTAAACCCTAAACCCTAAACCTTAAACCCAAAACCCTAAACCCCACGACGGGAACCAACTTGCTGCACCCCGACAGGCCCTAACAGGGGCAAGCCCATAGGACCCCTAAACCCTAAACCCCGAAACGCCTAACTTTTCCCCTTAAACGCAGGTCTGTTGTCCCCGAGCAAAGTCTCCACTGGAGGAACGTTTCGGGCGGAAGCATCCCAGGGAAGGATGTCATCGGTTGGTGGGGGGGGGGTGTGGGGGGGGGGGTGGGGGGGGGGGGGGGGGGTGGGGGGGGGGGGGGGTGGGGGGGGGGGGTGCAGGGTTTCGGGTTCAGGCGGGCAGGGGTTTTGGGCTTTAGGGAGTTTAGGGTTCCGGGGGCCTTCAACAGTAGAATAGGGTTTGGGGGATACTATGGTATAAGTTCATAGGGACCAGACGGGGTGCTATTCTGTAACTATTCAGACCCCAATATTCGGGGCTTAGGGTGTAGTGGCCAAGGGGTACTTAAGCTCTGCCTTCTGAACTGACAGTGACAAGCGCAACCCCCCACCTCTTTAGGTTTAGGGGTTAGGGGTTAGGGTCTAATTAGGGTTTAGGGTTTACCGGGTGCCTCTTTGGGGTTCCTAGTCAGGATGCTAGTGCTGAACAGTATACCCTCAAGCTCTTTTTGGGAACTACCCGCCTTTGCATGTGCGGCCAAGAGTCACGTAGGAGGAGTCCGGAATGAACCACTCCAACTTGAAATCCTGCGCTCAGATCTTCTTGTTTCAGGAGCCTGTTTAGAATGTGTTTTAGGTGAAGGGTGTCGAATTCGGAATTCAGAGGCTTGTCCAATTTTGGAATGACTAGATTGTGTCTTTTGGGCGATTTTACGTTGCAGTATGCATGAGTTCCGGGGATAATGCGGGCAATGATTTAGGCTCCCGGACTACGAGCCACGATTGGACTTCAAGGAATCCGCCGTGCGCAGTGGATGGTCCGTTTGACGCTCGCCGCTAGGGGTTTAGATCCTAAAGGTTGCGGGTTTTGGGTTCGGTTCTGCGTGTCCGTCTACATGACACGCAACACAGAAAGCCCAAAGCTCGACCCCAAACCCCGAAGCCAACATCGCAACAAGGATACCCAAAACCCAAAACCCAAAACCCAAAACCCAAAACCCAAAACCCAAAACCCAAAACCCAAAACCCAAAACCCAAAACCCAAACCCTAAACCCTAAACCCTAAGGATAAGATTGGCCTTGTAAATCAACGTGGATCCATAGATTCCGGCCACCGCCACGCCAAAGAACACCACGAAGGTAACGATCTGCCACAGGGCACAGAGCAATCTCACCTAAACCCTGAGCCCTAAGCCCTAAGCCCTAAACCCCAAACCCCTAAACCCGACAGCCTGCTTAGAGGTTCATGGGTACTTACAACCCCAAATAAGTCTACTTACAACCTGCTTGGAGGACTTAGGGGACTTAGGGGGGCCTATAAGTACAGTTACATTGGGGTTATAGGCACCCTAACCCTGAACCCGAACAGGGCGTGCTTATCACGGCGTTCCGAGTTTTGGAGTGCTGGAAACTTAGAGGGGTCCTAGCGCCCATTTTGGCACGAAGGAGGCTTTAGGGTTTGGGGTGTAGGGGTTAGCTGCAAGTTTGGCTAAGCAGCTCCGTACAAGAAGGCCAGCTGATTCCCGGGCCCCTCTAGCTTGTAAGCTTGTGTAAATCTGGGCTTCTTTCTGGGGGGGGGGGGGCTTGGGGGGGGGGGGTTAGAAGGGACTTGATTCTCCGGCGGTGCGTCGTCGAATTCAGCCCCTGGGGCTGTGCCGTGCCTCCCATTCAAGGTGGTCGAACTTGGAAGTTGCCGCTGCGCGGCGAAACACCCTAAATCCCAAAACCCTACCAGAAAAGACTTCGATTGAGGGTCCATGTGGTCGCCTTCCCTTCAAAGTTGCCTTCCCAAGGAAACCCAGAAGCTCAAGGTTAGGACCTTCGACTCGGAACAAGTGTGTAAATAGCCCGTAAACCCGAAGACCCTAAACGCTAAAACACTAAACCCTAAGACCCTAAACCCTAAAACCCTAAAGCTCGCCCCGTTGGGGCTTAGGGTTCTATGTGGGCCGTCCTTCTACATGGTAGGCCCCTTTCTGGGCGGGAGGTGTCTCACTCGTGAGCCTATGAAGCCTTCAGCTGAAGCCAGAAAACTGCATGTACTTGAAGCCTGTAAAGCCTACAACGCGAAGCAATCACCCTAAAGCCTAAACCCTAGCCTGAAGCCCTAAACCCTACATCCCAAACCCAAACCGCACGGAGCCTGGCCGACGGGCGCCGTGATGATCTCTGCAAAGCGCTTCAGTCCTCTGTTGCTCTCATCGGGGGCGAGGTACTTGAAGGTTCATGGGTACTTGTAAGTACGGTTGTAAGTACCCTAAATAAGGTTATCACCATAGTTCCCCTACTTAACAAACCCTACTTCTAAGTACCCGCAAACCTCCAAGTAGTCCAGGAACTATATGAAACCCTAAACCCCCTGCGCCCTCTTCAGCTCTGAAGGGGGGGGGGGGGGGGGGCGGGGTACCGAAGCCCCCTCAACCCTGAAGTGTCTTGTGCAGTCTACGTGATGTTGCCCTCGCCTTCACCCGAACAAAAAACCAACATACTAGTTCAACTGCTTCAGGTGCCAGAGCCCGGCAAGTCCTCGTTTCAAGAGGCCGCCCTGGTACGCCTGCCAGCAAAGTCATTCTTGGGGTGTAATTAGAGCTGACGAAGCTTCATTCTGTACTGCCACACTTGCTCTTGCATCCCTGTCATAAGAATGTCCAGCCGACTCTCATAATAACCACCTAGAGCACTTATCTCTAAACCCTAAACTACCGCCCCCTCCCAAAAAAACCCAAAACGCTTGGGAGTCAGGTCTTCTCGATTCCTTGCTTCTGTGGCTTGCCTCCCCAGGAATCTACGAAAATATCGGCTTAGCGGCTTTAGGGTTGCCCCTACTTTGGAGTAAACCCTGGAAAAAAGACATACTGTTCAGGCATACGTAGCTATAATCGTCGATGAACCAAAAAAGTATCAGAGTATAGTACTCCAAAGCCCAGGTGTGTTTACAAATACGGATGTGCACATTTATATATATAGGGATTCTTAAATCCTAAACCCTAGACCTGAAATCCGAAGCCCTCTCTCCGAAATGCGTTGTCGAGGGTTGAACTCTTGGAGCTCTCTGATCCTCTCAAATCCCAGCACGTTCTTTGGGTTTGGGGAGTAGGGTTTTTGGGCTTAGCAATGTAGGGTTGAACCCTTTATGGCTTTAGAGTTGAGGAGTTGAGGGTTTAAAGCTAAAGCCCTCAAACCTAAAAGCTCGAAAAGAGCGAACATATCACACCCAGGGAACCCTACAAACCGGAACACACACACACACAAACACACAAGGGAAGTTAGACAATGCCCACAAAGGGGCCCTAAACCCTAAACCCTAAACCCTAAACCCTAAACCCTAAACCCTAAACCCTAAACCCTAAACCCTAAACCCTAAACCCTAAACCCTAAACCCTAAACCACCTAGCTAGTTCATCCCCCGGCCAGGTTTCATGCCCTGCCTTGGAAGGCAAGCAGAAGCCTCCAAGATGCGAGGTCTCGGGGTCAAGGGTTGGGGTTTGGGGCTTTAGGGTTTAGGGTTTAGGTTTGAAGGTGTAGGGTGTAGGGTTTAGGGCTAGCACAGGTACGAGCTGCAGCCCAAAACAGACTGCAGCACAGAGCTCTGAGGCTCTGAGGTGCTCAAGATAGCAAGCTGTCGCGAGCATAAATGGCAACGCAGGGTCGGTCGCTTTTCGCAAGCGCCACGTTGAATACCCCCAACGTACGAAGGCATGGAACTGCAGGTGTACTTTGACCTCCTTGTTCGAGTTTTGAGGACCGGTGCCACTACTTGCACAGAAACGTTGTCCACAGCGATGCCTCCGACTTAGTACTGGCTGGCAAGTGCCCAGAGATCTCTTCCTGTCATCAACTCGTGTGTCAGGAATTCTGGTTTGTTCGGAACGCGTCGCGTGCCGGCCAAGATACTACAGCTGACAACTCGGTCAGCGACTGCACGAGCCGCCCCGGTGACAAAAGACTGCCAGGCATGTTGCCGGCACAGCCTCCCCAAGTATTGCGCCTCCATATCCCAAACCTTTAACCCAGAAGGGTTTAGGGTTTAGGGTTTAGGGCTTAGGGTTTAGGAAGGCTGCAGAGATTTCCAGGGGTGGAGGCTTCCCTGACTCAGGGGTTGCAGCATTGCAAGATCTTGCCGGACATAAGGACACAAGTTGCCCCTGGAAGTATAGGGCTAGAGCCGGCAGTACTTCGAGAAACTCGCTCTTGCAGGGTGACCTTTGGGCCCTAGGCGGGGTTTAGGGTTTAGGGTTTGGGGTTTAGGGTTTGGGGTTCAGGGTTAACAGCCCACAAAAATCTTACTCAGCACCTAAGGTTTCCCACTTGTCCATGCCCTTGCGGAATGCATGCAGCATGTGGCAAAATGCCAAGCATGCAGGTCAAACGACTGCCCTCTGCCATAGATTTCATCTTGCAATATACTAGGCCATGAAGCACCTCACAAAAAACACAACAAGTAAGAAGGGTCTGGGTAGGGCCAGCAGGACTTTCAGCCAAAACCAAACGGAGATCGTAATTCCAACCCTAGAAGACCCACGAACTGGGTACTGTTGCTCTCTTTGTAAGTCCTTAAGGGTATTCTATGGGCACCAACATCCCGAGATACCTATTCAGAGCCAGGCAAAAAACAAATTCGCAAGTGTAACCCCCCAAAAGCCTGAACCATCCCTCAAGCCGAAGGTCCTGAACTTGAATCCCCCCCCCCATTATCTCTTGAACTCCCTGAACCCTTCAGCCAGTAAGGACTCTTTGGTTACCCCAAGCTCTAAACCAAGGAAAAGAAAAGTCAGATGATAGTCAGAATCCTAACCCCCTAAAAAGGGCCCTAAAGCCTAGGCCTAAACCACCCAAAAAACCTTAAACCCCCGACCCCCCTAAAACACCCTAAGCCCTAAACCCTAAACCCCAATCCAGCCATAAGCCAGGGCGCAGCAGCAGCCTTTCGGCTCGTCCAAAGGTCGCGCGGACGCCCGGAAGCCTTGGGCAACTCAAGAAGACCACGCAAACTGTAAACGTACTTTAGGGTTTAGGGTTCGCGTTTAGGGTTTCGGGTGCAGGACATGCACAAACGTATCCTTCCAGGACCCCACTACGGCGTCGAAGGGGCTTTCGTAAACCTATGCTAGGTCCTTGGAAGTACAGAGTATGCGTACGAATATATGCGTGTATATATATATATGTATATATATAGGTATACGTCTAACTATGCAGTTGCACATCACACATAAGTATGACGTTCTACACGCAAACACACACGCACACACAGACATACACATCTATATATATATATATATATGTATATACATATATATGTGTGTGTACACACGTGTATACATGCATGTACACAGGTAGGTACGCATGTGTGTATGCACCTCCGTCTGTCTGTCTGGCTGTCTGTATGTATGCATGGACGGATGTATATAGGCGTATGTATGTACATACATATCTGATCAGTAAATGTGTATCTATGTGCATATGTATATTGGTATGTGAACAAGTATACGCATGCACAAGTATGTCTGATTGTATGTACATAAACCGTATGTATGCACGTATGTATGCAGGTATGTAGGTCGTCTGCGGGTATGCGCGTATACGTACATAACATATATATATATATATATATATATATGTATGTGTATATATATAATTATACTAGATACACACACACATATATATATATATATATATGCGTGTAGCATTGTTTGTGCATGTGTGTGCGCTCTTGTCGGCACTGTAAACAAAACCAAGTAGGGCCTTTCGCTTGTCTTTCCCACGTTTCCGGGTTCGGGGGGAAGGGTCGCAAAAGGTGCTTGGCTTCGGGTTTAGGGTTCAGGGTTCAGGGTTCAGGGCTCAGGGCTTAGGGTTTAGGGTTTTGGGGATCTTTTACTCGAAGCCCTAACTTTCTCCAAACGCGAGCAAAAGCACAGAAACCCCCCCCCCCCCCCCCAAGAACCCATGAACTCCTTACTACAAAACTGCAGTCAAGACTCTGCTGTCTAAGGTTAAAGGTAAGGCCAGGCCGGAAATCCCAAAAAACCACCACCCGCAAGTAGCACGGACGACAACGAAGCCAGGCGGCAGCAGCAGCAGTCCACGCGGTTCGCTTCCACGCCTCGGCACTCTGCGCAGGAAAGGGGTCATCGTTCTAGGGCCTAGAGGGTTTAGGGCTTAGGGTGTTGGGGTGTTGGGGTTTAGGGTTTTAAGGTTTAGGGTTCAGGGCCTAGGGTGTTGGGGTTTGGGGTTTAGGGCTTGGGGTTTAGGGTTTGGGGCTTGGGGCTTAGGGCCTAGGGCATCGACTTCGGGGATTGGAGGAAGCCTCCAGACCTCAAGCTCAAGCTCTAGAGGCTACAACAGAGATGCCTTATGAAATGACATCTATCCCTAAGGGTCCATGTACCTATATAGGGAACACTTGGGCTTTGAAGTACTTCCTGTATAGGGACTTTGGGGCCCAAGTGTAAAACGGAAGCCGTACCCTAAACCCTAAACCCTAAACCCTAAACCCCCCTCCCGCGGTGCGAGGCAGGGACGGTAGGCGTTGAGCGCCAACGCCGGCAGAAACACTGTCAGCTGGAAGGTGAAGCAAAGAATGATGGAGACACCTGGAACCCCTAAACCCTAAACCTTAAACCCTAAACCCTAAACCCTAAAGCACTTCTCTGAATTGCAGGTTTCGGAGCTTTATGGGTATATGTGCAGAAAAATCTGATCTCTTCTCCGACTTAAAGGGTTGTACGAGGGTTGCCCCTGAGTAGGGTTTAAGGACGGTTTCGGGCGTAGCTTCAGCGACATAGTTGGACCGGGGGGTGCGGGGAGTGCTTGTTCTACTTCTGTCTTCTTATCGCTAGGATGGTTATAGTAGTGCTAGCAAGTTAGTCAGTCCTGAAGTATATTCGTTGCTGTTTTTTTTTTTTTTTTTGGGGGGGGGGGGGGGGGGGGGTGTCCGATGCGAGCAGCACCCTACAGGCACAACTCTCGGAGTTGAGAGTGGAACTGGGCATGGCTGGCGAAAACAGCTGCCTCTTAGCCGAGCATCGAACAAAATCCCTACAAAGCTACATGATTTAGGGCTTGGGGTTCAAGGCTTGCAAGGGACAACCCCTACACCCAAAGCCTGTAGCAAAGGATTTTGGCGGCTTTGAGGCACGGGTACAGGGTGGGGCCCCCTTACTATGCTAACTGTAGTTAAGGGACTTATAACCTAACTTAGGGTCCTTATAACCCAATTTAGGGCCCTTATAACTCTACTTATAACTAGGGGGCCCCACCCTGTAGTTGTTTTTGGCGAGGGAGGGGCGTGTAAGGTCTTTGGGGTGTAGGGTTGTAGGTGCTCGAGATGAAGCTAAACCCTAAACCCTAAACCCTAAACCCTAAACCCTAAACCCTAAACCCTAAACCCGAAACCCTAATCTGGAGATCTGCTCCAGGTTTCTGGTCTTGGGTTCATTCTGGGACTCCGTCTCAGAAACACGAGAGTGGAGCCGCCCTACCTGCGTAGGTGCAGAACCTCGGTGGCATGTTGGGCTTATGGGGCTTAGAGAAGGCCTTCAGGGCTTAGAGGTCTTGTAGGGCTTATGGGGCTTATAGGGTTGAGGGCCCACATGGTCTTCACTTCAGAGCCGATCCGCATCCGCAGCTGACCCCCCATGCAGAAAAAGTTGCGTAATGAGAGATGGAATGGTACCTGCCCCCAATATAGGGTTTATAGGGGTTCAGGGATCCTTGAGGATAGCTAGGCTTTAAGAAAGCTGTTGCTATATGGGGGGAGGCCTAACCTAACCCAAACTAGTTGGACTCCGGGACTTATGAAGGGGAATCCTCCATCCCAACGTGAAGCTTCTGAACCTAAAACCTTGGGAGTCCCAAAAATCCAAACACGCCTACACCCTACACCTTCCTACAAACGTCGTCCACAGCGGCTTCATAAAATGAGATTTAAAGAACGGTGTTAACTGCTGTTCACTAACACACGTATCCCCATTCAAAAACTACTACTTAACAAACCCTGACAAAACAGCTGTAAACCACTTAAAAACCCCCAACAGAGAAGCCCTAAGCCCTCTAACCCTGGCGAAGAAGCCCTGTCAACCCCTTAACCCTAACGACGAAGCAAGCACACCCGAAACCCCAACCCGAAACCCCAAACCCCAAACCCCAAACCCCAAACCCCAAACCCCAAACCCTAAACCCTAAACACCAAACCCCAAACCCCAAACCCTAAACCCCAAACCCTAAGCCCCAAACAGTGCGGCCGGGAAGCCAGCCCAGCGCCGGCAGCACCGTGGTGGCGCCCACCAGGAAGGCGAGGGCGTCGGTGGCCGAGGTAATCAGCACCTCTTGGGGAGCAACCAATTCGGGTTTAGGGTTTGGGGTTTAGGGTTTAGGGTTAAATAGGGTTTGGGATTTAGGGTTTGGGATTTAGGGTTCGCCGAGCGGCGTGTTGGATGGGTTTCGGCGGTGAACCTCCTGGGGGGGGGGGGGGGCGGGGGGGCATCGGGGCAGCTTTTCCGTGGAGGCCCCGCAACCCGACCCGTGCGACTTCAAGGACAATGGGAGCTGGGTGAGCATCCCAGGGCGGAAAGTCTTGAATTTGGGGTTTGGGGCCTGTTTTCTGGCCTCTGAAAATTGCCCGAACCCCCTGAGACCCCACCTACAACTGGCCTGACTAAGAGCTAGTTCGGACTGGAAAAGAGCTTCGCACAACAGCAATGCAAAAAGTGATAAGCCTCCCTCGACGTTGAGAGCATGCTATCCTAAACAATCATGGAGATCGGGTCGCTTTGCCCTCATCCGTGTTGGGAGTTACCCTGTGCTAGTTCGACCTGGGTACCCTAAACCCTATAAACCCTAATCCCTAATCCCCAAATCCCTAATCCCTAAACCCTAAACCCTTAACCCTGAACCCTAAACCAAGACCAAGCCGAGAGTCGGAGATGCCACCTGTGCGTGCCGTGCGCGCGATGCGCTCTTCAATGGGAAGATCCTCCCGCCGGATGGAAGGGCATCTGGAAAAACAGGGGGCTTGAATGAGGTTTAGGGTCTAGGGTTAGGGTTTAGGATTTAGGGTTTAGGGTGGGTTTAGGGTTTAGGATTTAGGGTTTAGGGTTTAGGATTTAGGGTTTAGGGTTACCCTAAAACCCTAAACCTAGTGCTTCACCGGAGTTACTTCAAATTCGGTAGGTGTGTCTCACCAGGTCGGAATCCCTCTTTTGCTCGAAGATTCAGAATTCTAGGTCCTGTGTATATAAGGACCCCCACAAGAAGACTATCCTGAAGCAGAAGCTCACATTTCCGAAAGGAACAATATGGTCGGCAAAGATTTCTCCCTAAAGCTCACCTCGTACACCCACAGCATGCATCCCGAAACCCTACACCCTAAACACATGGCCTCCCTACACACTTTCCCAAACAGCAGACCTTAAGACCATTCCGCAAATGGGCTCCCAATTTCGAAAACCTCAACACCAAAATCAGAGCGCAAACCAAAACCCTAAACCCTAAACCCCAAACCCCAAACCCAAAACCCCAAACCCCAAACCCAAAACCCTGACCCCTAAACTCCAAACCCTAACCCCCAAACCCTAAACCCCAAACCCCAAACCCTCTACCCCAAGGGCACTCCTTGTTTGCGCGGGTGTGCCCAAGGTACTCGGAGCTGAGGACGAACGCATCGTCGACTCCCAGCCCAAGTAGCAAGAAGTAGAGGTTGTTGTTGAGGTTTCCTGGGAGCTCAAGCCCTTTGAAGGCTTCGAGTATGCAAAGACTGGGGTTTAGGCTTGAAGTAGAGGTTGTTGTTGAGGTTTCCTTTTAAGGGTTTATAATACGCAGGGTTTGGGTTTAGGGGTTTAGCGTTTCGGGGTTCAGGGTTTACAAACTTATCAACTCCAAACCCGAACTCGGGTTGTGGAAATGAGGAGTTTCGGGTCTCAGGGTTTGGGCTTGAGCGCCTTCGCGGCTCATAGGATGTTCGGGTTCGAGGGTGCCTGGGGTTGCAGTGGTGTTGGGAAGTGCAAGGTGTTGGTGAGTTCAGAATATTTATGTAAACCCTAAACCCTACACCCTAAACCCTAAGCCTTAACCTTAAACCCTAAACCCTGAACCCTAAACCCTAAACCCTAAGCCAAAAACTGAACCCTGAATCGTGAACCCTGAACCTTGAACCCCTAAACCCTTGAAAAAGTTGAAACCTTGGGCCCTACCTGTGACTCCCAAAAACCCTACAAAATAGTAGGTGATAACCCCCCGAATTAGGGGGCACAACCCCCCCCAAAAATAGTGGGTAAATGGAGCCCTAGGTGCCTTTAACCCTGAATCCTGAGCCCGCAAACCCCAGACCTTCAACCCCAAGCCCTAGACCCAAAACTCTGCAAACCCTGAACCCTAAACCCTAAACCCTAAGCCCTAGACCCAAAACTCTGCAAACCCTGAACCCTAAACCCTAAACCCCAAACCCTAAACCCTAAACCAGCAGAGGCACCATTGGGGACCTGGAAGTAGCCCATTAGGCCGAGGGTGCCTTCGTTCAAGGAGGGCCGCTCTGGGGGTTTAGGGTTTAGGGTTTAGGGTTTAGGGTTTGGGTTTAGGGTTTAGGGTTTAGGGTTTAGGGTTTAGGGTTTAGGGTTTAGGGTTTAGGGTTTAGGGTTTAGGGTTTAGGGTTTAGGGTTTAGGGGTTAGGGTTTAGGTTAGGGTTTAGGGTTTAGGGTTTAGGGTTTAGGGTTTAGGGTTTAGGGTTTAGGGTTTAGGGTTTAGGGTTTAGGGTTTAGGGTTTAGGGTTTAGGGTTTAGGGTTTAGGGTTTAGGGTTTAGGGTTTAGGGGGCGACTGGAAGGCTCAGGGGTACTTGTAAGTAGGGCTGTAAGGCTATCACCAAAGCGAATTATACTCTGCTTAGAGCCCTACTTATAAGTACCCAAGCGAACCAGCAAGTAGGGCTTTGGGGGCTTCCGGGCGTGGTTTCGGGCACTTAGAACCCTGCTTGTAAGTACCCAAGTGAACCTCCAAGTAGGGTTTTGAGGACTAGGAGGGTTCAAGGCCCTTTGAGGGTTCCCTGCGCGGGCATGCGATGTCTGGTGTGTGCGAAAACGTGTTGTTCCCTCCCAAGGCTCTCCAGGGAAACTCTTGGTTGCCCCCCCCAAAAAAAATCAGAAAATCTAGCCCAAAAGCGCGGAGCACCTTGTGGTGTGGGGTTTAGGATGTTTAGGGTTGGGGTTAGGGGTTTGGGGTTTGGGTTTTGGGGTCAGGGGCCCTGAGGAGACTCCCCACGTGCAGATGCAGATGCTGGCGATCGTGAGGCCGACAATCCTGAGACCACAGATGCTTGGCTAGGGCTTTCAGGGCCCCAGAACCCTAAACCCTGAACCCTAAGCCCTGGGCATGTTATCGTGGTGTAAGACCATAAGCCCCCTAAAGCTGCGACGAATGATAACCTGTCTTGCAACACCAGGTTGCTGGGTCGCTGTCAAGGAACCGAAATTACAGTGACCACAATTTAACAGGCTCAGGTAACTTTACTCAGGCTCCTCAGAATACTCGACGCATGGGGGGGCTTCCAAGGGACCCCTCATAAAACCCCCCCCCCCCCCCAAATAGTAAGATCCACTGATAATAAGGTACCCCGAATGCTGGAAAAACCATATAGTAAGCTCCGAAGTACTCATATGGGTGCTTCCGAAATTAGGGGCACCTTATTGGGGTTCTTACAAGGGATCTTACAATTTGGGGGTCTGAAACCCCCGTATAGTGGAAGAATGTCTCCACTATGATCCTGCAGCCTGTGGGGGATTTGGCATTGGTTGATCGTTGGCCTTTACCCCAAAGGCCCAAAAGCCTAAACTCCACTGCTTGCCTGGGATGGCATTACACTAAACCCATAACGGCATGGGGGGGCGGGGGGGGGGGGGGGGGGGGGGGGGGGGGGGGGGGTGGGGGGTAGGTCAGGATTTGGGACACAGGGGTGTATTTGGGGAATCGAGCTCTGTAAGTAGCCCCTTGAACCTTGGACCCTGAACCCTAAACCCTAAACCGTTGTAGACCCATGAGGACCTTTGGTCATCTAGGGTATACAGAGATTAGGGACCATCAATACTGTAGCCGGGCCCTCATGCAGCTCGGCCGCAGCACGGCCACCATGGAGAGGAACACGCCGGAATGGACAGCGTCGCATTTCCCGATCATGATCTCAGTATGGCGGGGGTCACTGGGAGAACGACTATAAAACTCGGCACACAGACCCATACTTGGGACGCTGACAAGCCTTCCTGGCAACATCAACTATCGCGTGTTACTTCACACACTTCAACGTCAGAACAGCTTCAACATCCCACAGTACCCTCGAAAGCCTGCCACTCAGGGCATCCACGATACCAGTGAACGTATAGACTATAGGTATTCGACACGGCGAGAGATACCCCTCAGCATGATTTGTAGTATGCGCCAATCCACATCCATCACTTAAATTGTCAGAAGTGTTGCCCACCCAGCCAGACTAGAAAGACTGCTGCAGAAAGTCGCGAGGTGACGTGGAATTCGGAATTCGAAGGGGGTTCTTTGCATTAGAGGAATGCTGCTACCCTACACCCTCAAAGCCTAAAGCCTCCTTCCTCTGAGTACGTGCCAGCCGAAAGGCAGCGCAGTACACCTGGGACCAATGTGCTGTTTTCTTGGTGGGTGTGGTATTGAGAATGTTGTCACCGAGTTTCTGGCCCACCTTATGCAAAATCTGCGAAAAACCACTGCAATATGCCAAACCTGTGACTCCCAAACCCTACAAAAGAGTAGGTCATAACCCTCTAAACATATGGCATTCACACCCAGAATAGTAGGGAAATGGAGCCCCAGGAACGACACACTACAAGATTTGGTATTCTTACAGGGTGCTCGTGGGTGGCAGGGGCTGCCACACTAGCAGCCTAGGGTTCCAGCGTGCGATTGGGAGGGTTTAGGGTTTAGGGCTTATATAGGGTTTAGGTTTTCTTGTTTAAGGCTTACGTTAGGGCAGTCTCAACCCTAAACCCCAGAAAATGGAGTGAGAAGACTACTGAGCATCCTTGGTCTTATCCCGGCCAAAAAACCCCCCAAAGTCTGGAAGCCCTTAGCCTCAAAGTACGCAAGGACTCAGCGTTGAGGGTGTTATTGGGTTTAGAGCTTGGTTTGTAAAGCTTTTCAGAAATTAGGGCCGGTTTTGGGCTTAGGCCTGAAAATCTAGGGTTCAGGGGTTTAGGGCTTCGGATTTAGGGTCCAGGACCTCGTACTTGGAGCTTTATGGGTTGCTGCATCAATGATCTAACTTTGTGGGGAGGAAGGCAAAGTGGAAGGAGAACCTGGAGACATACCCGTGACTCCCAAGCCCTACAATATAGTGGGTTATCTATCTATCTATCGATCTATGTATCTATACGTATATAGGGCAGAACCCGCAAACAAGTAGAATTGAAACTTGATCCAAATGTGTCCCAGAGTAGTTCGAGGCACAAGAAAATAAAACAAAAAGTAATTCATGGATACAGCAGGTGATCAGCGCCACTTCAAAAAGATCCAGAAAATTGTATGTATATGTGTGTGTGTGTGCGCGCGCGTGTGTTTGTTTGTTTGTTTGTTTGCGTGTTTGTTTATTTGCGTGTTTGCGCGTCTGTTTGTTTGTGTGTTTGTTTGTTTGTTTGTTTGTTTGTTTGTTTGTTTGTTTGTTTGTTTGTTTGTTTGTTTGTTTGTTTGTTTGTTTGTTTGTTTGTTTGTGTGTGTGTGTGTGTGTCTGCCTGTCGGGCTTTGGTTTAAATATTGCCGAACTTTACATCTAGTTACTGGTTAGGCCCACACTCATGTCTTCTGTTCGTGTACAGGCTACTCTCTTGTAGTCCAGAATATTGGAACCGGCCTGTCATGGCTTGGGCGGAGTGGCTTGGATGGAAATCTCACCGTTGGTCAGGCATGCTCCCACGTCAGCGGGTTGAAGCTTCAAGGCTATCTCATCAAACTGCAACTTAATCAAAGGGGTTTCAAGATTCAACGCTACTTATCGAGAACTAGTGGCTAGTTCTTGATGTATGCAGGAGCGAGATCTTATTCTATTTGTTCATATCCGAGAGCCTCGAACTTAAATAGAGACAGCATGAGAAAGACCATTCCAAGTCGGCTTAGGGTTTAGGGTTTCAGGCCTTAGTGATCCCCATTTCCTGGGGTAGTTTTGGGGGCCCTGTAAACATCAAATTTTTGGGGCGGTATAAGGATTAGATGGGGATAACGGCGCAAAACAAAATAAGCATATGTTCAAACCTACCCCTGTAAACCCTAGACATCATGCCTAAAAAACCATGCCGGGTCGGTTTGGGGTTCAGGGTTTCAGTGCCACTTCGCCGAGGTGCAATGATCACCCCATAGGAGGCCGTTAGCTTGCCTTGGTCGCCCAGTAACCAGTTACCCTTTTTTTGGGGCTGGGTCACTTTATGAGGGAACCAAGAACCCCAAAAAGGGCAACAGGGTACGAAGTTGGCGTGCCGCAGGAGCGGAGCCGTCGGTGAAAGCTGCACCAGACGAACTGCTTCGGGGCGCCCTAAGCCCTAAGCCCTAGGCCCTAAACCCTCAACCCTAGGGTTAGGGCGACGATTGTTGGGGGTTTCTGGAGCTGAAATCCCTGCAAAGTATGCCGAGCAGACCCGTGTCCGGCGCTCCAACTTCAAATCGAAGCCACAGCTGCTCTATTGGGCAGCCCCGAAAAGGCTATGAAAACCACAAGTCTGGAACCTGAGCTCTCCCACGAAGGAACCCCTAAGGTAGGATTTAGGGTTTAGGGTTTAGGGTCTGGGGTTTGGTGTTTAGGGTTTGGTGATGTCCCGAACCCTACACACACCCCAAGCCCAAAAATCAAGAAAGGGTCCTGGTCTCTCTTACCTACTAGGTAGGGTTTAGGCGGTTTGGGGTTTGAGGTTATGGGTTTAGGGTTCAGGGGTTTAGGGTTCAGGGGTTTAGGGTAAGGATTTAGGGTTTAGACACCTGCTTTTCACCCTACTGGGCCGACTTCTAGTATAGCTACCCGTGAGCCTCCAAGTAAGAAGCCTAAAACTAAACCCTAAACCTAAACCCTAAACCTAAACCCTAAACCCTAAACCCCAAACCCCAAACCCTAAACCCTACCAAGTAGTTGTAGGGCGGTCGGGCGACTGATGTCTCCTCGGATGGCATTGCCGAACTCATCGCCCAGGGATCGCTGGAACAAGCCTGGGACCAATGACCTACGGGTTTAGGGTTTAGGGCTTCACCCTCAACCCTAATCGACCCTTCTTAACATGGAATTAGAGGGAGCTAGGTTAAACGGGGGACATAATGTACCTAACTCAGGCAAAGCCGCATACCTGGAACATGTGAAAGCCCAAGATGGCCCTCAAAACCCTCGGAAAAATATTCCTACATCTAATCCTCTTAAGCCCAATAAGGCAAAATCTTATCCCAAGGGCATACCCAGAAGCTGCACTATGTAAATCTGGAAGCACAGACCCCACATATTGAATAGTAGGCCCCTCCAGGAGGGCACGTCCGCACAATGGCCCCATCATTTCGAACCACGCGGTCCCTTTAAGAAATGTTAGTGTGCGGGGTCTAGGGTTTAGGGTTTAGGGTGCAGGGTCTAGGGTCCCATGTAAACCCAAATCCGGACATATTTTGACTACCGCTTAAACCCTAAAACCGAAGCTACTCTTTGCTGAAAAAAGCCCTCCCGAAGAATGGAAAAGTGTATAAGCGCAGTATATGGATTCTTGTCTTTTGCCTTTGGGTGGTTCTCAAGCACATAGTAGTCAACCCCCCCCAAAACCCTAAACCCTAGCCCTAAACCCGAAACCCTAAAAAGCAGACCTATCTTCCCTAAACCATAAACCCTAGCCCCCCAAGAAAGTCAAAAACAAACCCCTCTCCCCCAAAAAAAAGAAAAAGAAGTCGGGTCGCCGTTGAACTTGAGCAGCGGGTCCGGCTGGCAATCGAGCTTCGGCTCGGCGCGGGTGTCGGCGTTGATACCCATTCTCGGCTCAAGAGGGTTTAGGGTTTAGGGTTTAGGGTTTAGGGTTTAGGGTTTGGGGTTTAGGGCTTAGGGTTGAGGGTTGAGGGTTGAGGGTTGAGCGTCTAGGGCTTCGGGATTCGGCGGTCTGGGTTTCGGGGTTTGAGGGCTTGCGAACGTTCGCGCCTCATGGTAAAGGGATCCTAACTTGTTCCTGTAAGGTTGCACCGTAAAGGGTTCCATGGACCTACTCCCAATATGGCCCCTCTACATGTAACTCTATATATATATATATATATATATATATATATTAATTAGTATATTAGATGCCCTGAACTCTAAATCCTAAGGCCCTAAACCCTAACCCCAAAAATCTCCATTTGGCTGCAGTGGTCCCTAGAACCTGTTGGGCAAGCATTCTTTCGAGCGGACTGACATTCTCCCCCTCAGCCTTCGTGGGGCTTTAGGGTCTAGGGTTTAGGGTTCTGTATGCACCCTTAGCTAAAACCAAGATACCATAATGGAGAACACCCCTAAACCCTAAACCCTAAACCCTAAACCCAAAAAAACAAAACAGAATTGTCCACCAGGTCCAGGTCTCAAGCACAAAGCACGCCGCTCCCACTCATCAGCCACAGGATCCGTCCGTCCCTCGGTCGGGCAGAACAGCTCCTCAGTGTTCCGGAGTTCTGTCGCAGGTGCTGTCATGACATGGTGTTCCGGGCAGCAAAAAAACCAACCCTAAACCCGAAACCCTAAACCCTAAACCCTGAACCCTGAACCCTAAACCCTAAACTAACTCGGACAACCAAGCCTAGGAACTTAGGTTGCTCATGGCCCCACCTGTAACCTACATACTTCCCGAGGAGTAAATGCTTCAGGGCATTCCGAAGACACCGTAAAGGCCCCAAAGCCATCTCATTCTCAGCCGTGAGGACACACTGATACAAAAAGCTACCCTAAAACTTGGAGGCCCCTGCCATTACAGGTACTTGGAGGTTCATAGGTGCTTACAAACTCAATTGCAAGTCTACTTCTACCCCTACTGAGAGGACTTGACAGGCTTAGGGGGCTTATAAGTGCAGTTATGATTGGTGTTATATGTACCCTGAACTCCCAAGTGCAGCGGACTTTTAGGCTCACGGGGCCTTCTCTATGCTAAGCCAAAAGGGCTACGGTGACACAAAGCTACCAAGACACTGAACAGACAAAACAAGGCCTCTACTTTCCTACACGCCTCCCGAGGGCGGCAGGACGAACTCAGCAACCGTTCGGCTGTCCGAGCTGGAAAATCGCTACCAGAGCGTAGCCGCTCAAGCCCTTCAGGCGTTCAGTGCCAAGTGATGTCTACCGTCTGTGTAGTGATAGTTCATTCCGCTGAGAAGCATCTGGATCCGGGTTCTTTCCAAAGGCTTCGTAAGAAGATCTGCCAACATCTCGTCGGTTCCCTTCTTGCCCAGCAGAATTCTCCCTGATGCAACAACATCCTGCACCCAAAGGAATACTGTATCAATGTGTTTCACACGTCCCAGTCCATGGCGAGAACCGATGGATAATCCGGTATTTGCATCCATCCATGCTTGGATGGGGAGAAGGATTCCCCAGTCCTTAAGAGTGGATTGCTCTCCAAGAGCATTGCATGAACCAGATACCAATCCATAGTATTCTGCCTCACCACTGCTTAGAGCAATGACAGCTTGGCTCTTACATCCGGTCTTGATGGTAGAGCCTCCAAGTCTAATGCAATAGCCTGTTGTGGATTTGCGGGACCGCAGGCACCCTGCGTGATCAGCATCCACCCAAAGCGTAAGTTTCGGGACACACGCTTGGTAGGGAAACAGGTGTACCAAACGCGGGTAGCTACGAAGATAGCGCGCCCCACGTTTGAGCATCATCAGATGCGCCGTGGTGGGACTTTTAAGTCCTTTGGCAAGCTCCTTTGCAAGCACCTGGAGATCTGGCCGGTCTTGCGATAGATAGGCCAAACGCATGCTCACAGAGCGGTACCACGAAGCATCCTCAGAGGATAACGGCTCGGCCTCCTCGACCTGCTCAATCCTCTCCTTTACCAAAGCCGTAGTAACCTTGGTGCCCTCACAGCCAACCTCCCTCAGGATTATGTCGACGTGTCGAGGGTCTGCTTCAAGCTCTATACCCCTGGAGGTCCACGACACCAAACGGTTGAGGATGTCGATGGACTGCTGGGTACCAACCATACCAGGCGGACCGAGGTAGCCACGAACTTCCACCGTCCAGTGTTTGCCCAGTTCTGCAGCAAACCACTCAAGCTCAGCCTTGGCTCCAAGGCCGGTGAAATCATCACCGTGAACTTCCACTCGAATTTCCTTTTCAGGATGGTAGTACAGACAGGAGTTGGAGCGCCCACGCACAAAGCCCAACTGAGTCATTACCTGCAGAATCGTCGCCTCCCAATTGGCTGGAGCATCTCGAGTTCCATAAAGGGACTTGCGCAGCAGGCCAACATACTTGGAGGTGTCCACGCCAGTTTCCGCAGGCAGCTCAATGAGCAAGCGTCGGCGAGCATCAGCCCAAAAATGCGCTTTCTTAATATCCATAAAGACCAAGCATTGGTCCTTTGGAAGATTGCGCATCTTTCCTTCCAGGTCTGGTGCCTTCTTTGTTGTTGCGAGGGCAAACAAAACACGCAGCGCGCTGATAGGCGGCATTGAGGCATAGAAGTCTTCCCATGTGGGCTGGTGCGCCTCCTGAGAGATGCCCCCTGGGTAACGCTTCTTAAGCTCTCTGGCCACAAGCCGGCTGCGGTACTTTGGGTTTGCCTCATCCTTCTTGTTGATGTCAACCCATCTTGTGGTGATGACCTTCTCTCCCTTAGGTCTAGGGATAACCTCCCAGACCCCCATCTCATTGATGGTTGAAACCTCCTCTTTGCGAGCCTCCTGCACAAGCTCTGGTCGAAGAGGTTTCCCCGACACATCGTCCCAATAAATAGGACGTCTCAAACTTTTCGTAGAGATCTGTGTCGAACTTTTCTTCACATACAGGATAGGGATCCCCAGTAACCGAAGCTAGGAACCCAGCTCGAAGAGATAGAAGAAAGTCAAGTATCATGTCTCCTTCTTCTCCTCCGCCTGGATGCGGCCGCTTCGAAGATGAAGCCGGCTCGGAAGCCGTCACCTCCATGGCCGCAGGAACCCCAGGATCGGGTCTCGGTGCTGAACCAGCACTCGAGTCTCCAGCATCCAAGCGGGCTCGTTTGGCCTCTTCGGCCTTAGGCTTCTTGGCGACCTGCGCCTCCTGAGCAGAAGCCCCTTCGGTGGCCCTCTTGGCCCCCGGTACAGCAGGAGAATCGGAGTCCGGAGGTGGATCACCAATCCTCAGTTTAGATCTCGGGGTCTCCTTCAACTTCGCCGCAGCTAGTCGCTTCTTTCCCTCGTCAGTCTTAGCCATCTCGCCGACCACCCGGCTTCTGCAAAACTCGGTGTGGTTAACACCCTCTCTAGAAATGCCCATCCGGATCAAGTCACAGGCAGGACAAGAAGCAGTGTAGCCATGTCGGTCGAGATCTTGCTGTCTCAGGTAAACTCTCTTCAAGAGCTCAGGCTTAGGCCCAGCCTCGACGTCAGTAGCCGGCTCGTCGGGCAACTCGGGCTCTATAGCCACGGCGGCGGGAAGCTTTGGAGCTTCGTCTGGACGTGCCGCCTTCTTGGGTTGAGGCGCCCATGGCGTCCCCTTCACCTTTTTAAACAACTCAACATCCCACCTCAGCTCTTTCGGCTTCCGGCGGGTAGACTGAACCACGACCACGCCATCTTCCGTGGCGATGATCTTTTCCGTAGTGCCAAGCCGAACACCACAGTATATACCAACTTGCCACCGGGGCTCCAGTTTGTGCTTTGTCCGCACCCGGTAGTCCACAGTTTCTCCCCAGGCAGGAAGGGCCACAGCCCAGTCACGTCCTTTTAAACGCCTGAAGGGGGTAAGTCCATCTTTCATGGTCTCGTCGTGGGAGAAGAGAGTATACATGCTCCCGGCATGTTCCACCAGCCAACCCAGAAGGGGGGACTTAGGATGGATACGCTCTCCCAGGCCCTTTTCACACGCATCCTTGTACGTGCGGCAGAGCCCTTGGGTTATCTCAACAGCGGCCTCGGCGTCGCCATTGCTCTTCCCATGATCATCGCCCTTGGGCGAGTGCTCCAGTTGTACACGCACTCCTGGTCGGGCAGCGAAAGAGTTCTTTACTGCCTCTGCCAACGCCCGAATGGAGCTCTCCTGGTCGCTTTTCAAAACCACACTCGGATATCCAAGAAACCGAATGTCCCGAGCCAAAGCGTGCTCCGGGTAAAAGTGTTCGACGCCCTTAGAGGGCACAAGGTGTGAAAACAAAGCTTTGCTCTGGCGGTCACGAACCACAAGGACAGGCATCTTTGCCCCACCGACAGCATCCGAAGGTAGCTCGCCAGGAGCTCCAAAGAAACCATAGTCTATGGATATTACCGGGACCTCCTCAGGGTCCTCAGGCCTGTTTACCCTATGGTGTGCAAAGCTTTTGCCGCGTCCTCGGACACAGTGAGAACACCAAGCCCGATAGGGGATGTGACTCACATTGTGAGCTTCTATCTCCTCCGGGTTTGGTAGAGCCGGTGCTCGCATGGGCTTCGCGGCTCTTCCTTCTGAAACTTCTGGCACGGGGGCTTTGTCGCCTCCAGCAACGGGGCCCGGTGCCTCGCCCTTGAAGGGGCCCAGTGGGCCTGTTGGCCCTCGGGGGCCCGAGCTGACGCAGCTCTGGACCCCACTGTTGTTTGGTCTTACAGGCGAGCATCGCCCCGCCCCACGAAAGGGTGGGGGCTTAGCTCGAAAAGGCTGTTGGCGGTGTCCATCCACACTGGAAGGACGTACACACCGTTCTTGAGGAAGATCCTGTGTTTCTTCCCCGTGGTCGTCTCGAGGTAGCTCACCTTGGGACCCAATTGCCCCGGGAGGTCACCTGCCCCACCGACAGGAGGGGCTGCGAGATCGCAGCCACCGAGGCCCGGATCTCCAAGGTCTCATCTCCCATGAGCCAGGCCTTAGTCTCCAGGGTCCCCTCGTTCTCGACCACGTTGCCGTCGGCCAGGCGGAAGCTGCTGTAGCCAACGGACTTCTTGAGTCTTGAGCTTCGTGCGGTCACCCAGAAGCTTTCGAGGAAGGGTGGTGGCGCTGGCCCCAGAGTCCACCACGAAGTCCACGCGGGTCCATCCCGGCGTCGCAGAAGGGGCCGAGCCACCACTAAGGGCAGCCAAGTGCCCAACCCTTCCTTTCACTCTTTCGGCCTTTTCGGCCTTCCTTCTTTGCTCTCTCTTCCGCTCTTTCCGGTGCTTCTTCTTCTTCGCCTCTGTGACCCTTTTCTCCGTAGGGGGTAAGGTCCTGGTCCGCGCCCGGACCTCAGGCAGCTCGGCGTGGGGGTCTTCTTGCAGCAATTTCTTTTCCAACCTTCCGGGAGAGAGGAGCAGCGGCCACCTCGTCCTTTAGCGCGCCTTCGGCCAAAGGGAAGACTTGGGTCTTCTTCCCGGACCCAGGTTGGTTGAAGCGAAGAGCCCAGGTAAGCTGTGCCCCCAGGTTCTCTCTTGTACGCTTCTCCTGGGTGCCCAAGCGGTGCTTAGAAGCACGCCGTCGGGACTTCTCCTTGAGGTAGGCAAGGCGACCTCCCATCTCCGCTTTGTCTCTCTCCTGGCGACTGGAGTAGTTTTCTCTCTCCCCTCTTCGCGTCGCCTTCTGCTCGTCCTTGAGGTTGCTCAGGACGATTTCGAGCTCCTTGAGCTCCGTCTGGATGGCCTCACGCGACGGGTCGTCCTCGGCAAGGTCGTCGAGGGACTTGGTCAGAGCATCCCGTCGGGCCACCCTAGCGTTGAGCATCTCGCCGAGCAGCACCGAGCGAGAAGCCTTGGTGACGCCATAAGCCGCAGGGGCCCGCGCCGAAGACGGCGCTGAGCCTCCTTGCTGCTCCCGCCGATGCGGCGGGACGTACTTCCCAGACGCCGTGGCCCTCTCAGGCTCTTCCGGCTCTGGGTTTGCAGTCCGGGACTCAGGCACCGAGCCTTTAGCCTTCTCACCCTTCTTGGCCCTCTTATGAGGGGGAACGTACTTCTCCACAGAAGGCTGTGGTTCCTCCTGGGGCTCCTGTGGTAGAGTCTTAGGCTCAGGCACACTGGCGGACCTCCGGCGAGGGAGAGGTGAGCGACCACGACCCTTCTTGGGTGGAGGTCCTTGAGGTTCGGCAGGCCTCGTCGTGCGCGTGTCCACTGTACTGGCACTGGCCTCCGGTGCTGCCTTTGACTTGGCCCTAAGCTCCCTCCGGTGCGGCGGGACGTAGGGCTTCTAGCTTGCTTAGGCAGCGGGCGATCCTCCTCCTCAGGTGGCGAAGTGCCTCGAGACTTCTTTGTCTTCTTCGGCAATGGCGGCTCCTCCTCCTCAGGGATGGGCGAAGTGTTCTTCGTCTTCTTCGGCTTGTTTCGCCCTGCCGCCGGTGACTGGGATCGGCTCACGGAACCCGAGGTGCCCGAACCACTGCCGTACCGATGCCCAGGCAGGTCACCTTCGGGCTCTACCCTAGCAGGGGTGCGCTTGAACCGGTCCTTCTTTTCTTTCCTGCCCCAGTCACCCCAGGCCTCTTCCGAAGTCTCCTGGGTCGTCTCCTCGACGACCTCGTCCTCGGCACTCTCGCTCTCGCTTTCTTCACCTTCCGAGTACAAGCTCTCGGGCACGTGTTTGGAGTAGTCGGGCTCCTCGGGAAGGTAAATCCACGTCGGGTCAGGGCCACAGTGTGCATCGGGGCCCTTACTTCACGAAGGGAGCTCGGACGTAGTACCCCTGTCGGGCCTCCCGGTCCCAAGCGGTCCACTGGTCCTTGTCAGGATGGCCCGGAGTGCCCAACTTCGACCACAAGTGGGCGTTGAGGCCGTCCTCGTTGTACCTTTTCTTTTGGCCCTTGCAGCCGGGGCAAGGACACCAGTAGGTGGTTTTACCATCCTTGTCCTTTCCCACAGCACACTGCGCCAGCGTCTCCGACCAGGGCTGCGACCACGCCCAGGACGAAGGTCCGAAGGCCGCTCGGCAGATCTGCCCCCGCGTCGGTGCAGGTGGGTCCGGTGCTGAATCAGCACTCGGCCCCAGCACGCACAGGTAGCCCAGATCGCCGTCTCCAGTGGGCTCCTCGCCCCCTTCTTCCTCCGGCCATTCTTGGCCGTCCGCGCCTTCGCCCTCGAGGGAATGGGCTTTGCCCTTACCAGGCTTGTTGCCCTTTCCCTTTCCTCCTTTTCCCTTGGACGGCTTGCCGCCTTTGGGGTCTTTCGGCGCTGGCGGCTTCCCAGTTCCACCGTTCTCCTTGGCGTACCAACAGTTGCTTTTGCGGTGGCCCTTTCTCTGGCACAGGCGGCACACGATGTCCTTGTCCGGGTTCCCTTGACCTTTGGCACCACCGCCCTTGCCGCCCTTGGTGTCCTTACCGCCCTTGCCCTTGCCCTTGAAGGCATCGAGTTCCATCGGCGTAGCGCCGCCGTCGTCCACCTTTGCAGCCTTCTGCTCGGTATACGAGATCACTTCGGCGCGGGCCTTCGCATACGTGTCCAGCCGAGCAATGTTCATCTCGAGGTGGTCCTCCAAGGTCTCGGGCACCATGCTCAGGAGGATAGTCACCTTCTGAGCATCCTCGAGGTCCTTGTTGCCTCTCTGAACGTACTCGGCGAGGTCGGCCTCCCACTTGTCGATGGAGGCCCGCAACTGCTCCAAAGTGAAGCGGGGCTGCACAAGGATGCGGCGAAGCAACCGCATATTGCTCCGAGCATTGCGCGGCTCATATACGTGGCAAAGCCGACGCCACGCATCCAGGCCACACCTCTTCCGGGCATTAAACACCACCGTGTAGGGCATCTCGCTAGTCAGCGAAATCAAGGCCACATGCAACTGGCGATCCACATCCACGGCCTCCGGCACCTTGTTCACGTACTCGGTGAGGGTGGACTCCTGGATCGTCTCGTCGCCCTTGTTGCGTGCCCAGTCCAGGCACTCCTGACCTTTGGTCGGAAACTGGGAGCTGAACCAGCTCTCGAACTTGTAACTCCAAGCTTTCCAAACCTTTCTCGCATCTTCGTGCGAGCCCTTCAGGATGTCGGGCTTTCCAACGCCCTTTATGTCCACCACGGAGGACTTCTTTGCCATGGCATCGAATGCCCTTACCTGGGCCTCAGCAGTTGCCCTTTGGGTGTTAACCTGCTCCTTCAAAGCGGCCTCCAGCAACTCGAACCTCCTGTTCGACTCCTGGCTCATCTGAGCCATCCCTGTCTGCACCTGCTGGAGGATTTGGCCGAAAATCATTTCAGCAGAGCCCTGTGCACCTGGTGCCGAAGTTGGGCTTCCACCAGGCGAAGCCATCACTTGTTCTTATAGAACTTCGAAAGGCGGTGGAGCACGGACCCTGACTGGCCCTGCAGGAGCTGGCCTATCGCGGCCCAAAGCCTCTGGAGCCTCCTCCACTTCCAGAGGTGCCTCAAAAGGCGAACCCACCTAGCCCTGGCCCGAGCCGATGCGGCTCTGAGCCTGAGCTGGTGGATTATCCACACCGATACGCCTCTGTTTCTCCGAGGTTCGGTTGCCACCCCCGTCCAGGAGGCACTGGATCCAGCCGCCTCACTTCGGCGGCTCCTGTTCCAGCGCTCCGCTACCATGCAGCGGACTTTTAGGCTCACGGGGCCTTCTCTATGCTAAGCCAAAAGGGCTACGGTGACACAAAGCTACCAAGACACTGAACAGACAAAACAAGGCCTCTACTTTCCTACACCAAGTAGGAACCCTAAACCCTAAACCCTCAACCCTAAACCCTAAACCCTGAAAGAAGAGTCCAGTTGGTTTGCAGCTTGGTGGCATTTTTGTTCAGCGCATAGAAGCCTTGCAGCGCGGGTGGCAGGAGGACTTCTCTGGTGCAAGGGAATAGGGCTTAGGCTTTAGGGTACCCAGTTTCAGTTGAAACGAGATCACGATGTAGAAGGCCCTAAACACCCAAAACCCCAAAACCCCAAAACCCTAAACCCTAAACCCATTCCAAACACCAAGACTTGTCATTAAGCAGACAGGCCCCTCAGGCCTGCGATATGCTTGCCGCCGGCATATCTCCAGTTGCTGTCCGAGACCTCACCCGAGCAGGAGTATGGGGTTTGGGTGTTTAGGGTTTGGGGTTCAGGGTCTGGGGTTTAGGGTTTAGGGTTATAGGGTTTAGGGGTTTCGGGTTTAGGGTTTGGGGGTTTCGGGTTTAGGGTTTAGGGTTTAGGGTTTGGGGTTTGGGGTTGAGGCTTTGCGGCTTAGGGTTTGGGGTTTGGGGTTTAGGGTTTGGGGTTTAGGGTTTAGGGTTCGGGATGTTCAGGGTCTAAGGGTTTGGGGGTTTAGGGTTTAGGGTTTGCGGTTTAGAGCTTGCGGCTTAGGGTTTGGGATTTTGTGGTTTGGGGTTTGGGGTTTAGGGTTTGGGGTTTGCCGTTTAAGGTTTGGGGTTTAGGGTTTGGGGTTTAGGGTTGGGTGTTAAAGTGGCTCTGTGGCTAAGGCACACAGCACAAGGCGCCCTGAAATTCTGCTGGAGCATCTCAAGCCTACCCGTGACGACCCTAAACCCTAAACTCTGAACCCTAAACCCTAAACCCCCAAAACCCAAATCCCAAACCCCAAACCCCAACCCCTAAACCCTAAACCCTGAACCCCAACTGCGGGAGAGGCCACAAGACCGCCCACCATGGTGTTGACCTTCGTCGGCTGGAACTGAAAGGCGCTCTCCTTGGCAGGGTTTGGGGTGTGTTAGGGTGTGGCGTTTAGGCTTTAGGGTTTAGGGCTTAGGGCTTAGGGTTTAGGGTGTAGGGTGTAGGGTTTAGGGTTTAGGGGTTTAGGGTCACCAAGCCCTTAAATACGTCGCCCTCTCAGAACTTAATCTCAAGAACGACTTCTGGACCATGGCAACTGAAGCGAGGTCTACTGAATTTAACAACAGAATGCGAGTTAAGCCCTAGAACCCCAAAACCTGAACCCTAAACCCTAAACCCTAAACCCTAAACCCTAAACCCTAAACCCTAAACCCTAAACCCTAAACCCTAAACCTAAACCCTGAACCCGAAAAACTGAACCCTAACTCTTGTTCAATTTTCTCAAACCTTTCGCGCAGCGGCAGGTGCTTGACCCGTGGCATTGACATCCTGTGCGATGGGCCAGGAAGCAGCAGACGGCTGAAGGTCTTGGAGTTTAGGGTTTAGGGTTTGGGGTTTAGGGCTTGGGATTTGGGGTTTAGGGTGTGCGGGTCAGGGGTGAGGGTGCAGGGAAGTTCCGGCACAATTTCGGCCCCAAACCCTAAACCCTGAAAGTGTTTAGGGTCTGATGCTACGGGAGGGACAGGCCTGAAAGCATTTGTTCTGGGTTTAGGGCTTACAGGGCTTTTGTGGTTGGGGTTTAAGGCTTCGAGGCTCAGTCATGCGAGGGTGTTCAGGCCTAAGCCCTAAGCTCATCTAAACTGTAGGGTTCCGCTGAGGAAGCCGGGCGCCTGCTGACAGGAAAAGTTGTTGCCAACCTGACCCAAATGCTGCTGGCGATATCAGCCCAGGGAGCGCTTAGTTCCCTAGGGTTGGGGGCTGAAGGTTCCGTAAACCCGAAGCCTTAAGCCAAAAAGCCTCCTAAATCCCTTCTCATGCCAGACCTTTGCTAGACCCAAGAGTGAACTGGGAATAAGAAGGGTGCCCTTTTTGGCTTTAAAGAGGCTTATAATGGGAACCTAAATCCTAACAAAAAAAGGGTTTAGGGTTTAGGGTTTAGGGTTTAGGGTTTAGGGTTTAGGGTGCCTGCTCTGGATCCAAGTATAATTGTGTCTGACACCGGCTTTCGGGAAAGTCGAGGAAGCGGCTTTGAATAAGCTGGCAGAGGGCTATGGGTGGGTCGGGTAGTCTAGGGTTTTGGGGTTGGTTTAGGGTTTAGGGTTTGGGGTTTACGTTTTAGGGTTAGGGTTTAGGGTTAGGGTGCAGAAAGTAGTACGTATTGGGTTTTGAGGGAAGGGGGTGCACTGGGGGTCTAGCCCAAGGTTCTCCAATACTCCCACTACGCCCTAAGGCTCCCTAGGCTTCCCTAAGGTTCCCTAAACCCTAAACCCTAAACCCTAAACCCTAAACCCTAAACCCTAAACCCTCCATGAATGAACTCCCCTCTCTACAAGGCCCTGTCCGTGTTGAGCTGCCCAGGGGGTGGCGTGGTGGTGGTGTCTGAGCTGCCTCGTGTCAACCAAACGTGTTAGGGCTAGGGTTTAGGGTTTAGGGTTTAGGGTTTAGGGTTTAGGGTTTAGGGATTAGGGATTAGGGATTAGGGATTAGGGATTAGGGTTTAGGGTTTAGGGTTTGGGGTTTAGGGTTTAGGGTTTAGGGTTTAGGGTTTAGGGGTTAGGGGTTAGGGGTTTAGGGTTTAGGGTTTAGGGCTTTTGGGGTTTTGGGGTTTTGGGGTTTAGGGTTTAGGGTTTAGGGGTTGAACACAACGTGAACCCTGAGCCTGCTGTGGTGTTGGGGTACAGTTTTTTTCTTAGGGTAGCTGCATGGTCCCTTAGTAGGCCCTTCAAAAGGGGACCCCTTATGTACGCCTTCTTTGCCCCATACAACCCAGGGGCCCATACTTCAGAACCCTAAACCCTAAACCCTTTAAAGGAGGGAACGGAACGTATTAAGGGCCCTTTTGTGACTACCCTCAGATTGTTGCTCTGGTCTCTACCTGCTTTTGAGTTCTACTTCTTAGGGTTTAGGGAGATGGGTTTAGGGTTACCCACTTTAGTTGCGTTGTCGTGTGAAGTTACCAAAACATACATACAACCAGACAGAGGAAACACAATTTCGGGCCTGTAGGTAGGCATCCTTTTAAGCAAGTCCTCCTGCGATGTTAAACCCTAAACCCTCAACCCTAAACCCTAAACCCTCATGCTTATGGAAGCATCATGCCCCATCGGCACTTCGCCCCAAAACCCTACTTGGAGGTTCATGGGTACGTAGAAGCAGGGTTCTAAACAACATAATAATAGTAATGGTAATAATAATCATATTAATAAAATATTAATAATGATAATAGTAATAAGAATAAAGTACCATCGTTACCCCACTTATACCTCTCTACTTGTAAGCACCCTAAGGACCCTCCAAGTGATAACCAAGGAGCCGAATGCACCGAGCTGGATGCAGCCGCGATCCTGCAATCATGGGGTCATGGAGCTTGCAGAGCCCTTGGGGCTTAGGGTCTTTCGGTGTTTAGGGTTTAGGGTTTAGGGTTTGGTGTTTGGGTTTAGGGCTTGGTGTTCATAGGGTTTGGGGCTTGGTCTTCGTAGGGTTAAGGAACATAACCTCCCCTATCCGTGTGTCACCACTATGGGGTTCCAGCCCTGAGGAGAAGGCAAGACTGCGAAGCGCCCGAGGCCGATTAGGGTTTAGGGTTTAGGGGTTTAGGGCTTAGGGTTTAGGGTTCAGGGTTTGGGTTTTGAGGTTGTAGGGTTTGAGGGCTTTGAGGGCTTTAGGGGTTCAGGTTTTTTGGGTTTCAGGGCTTTTGGGCTTTACGGTCTCAGGGTTTCAGGGTTTCAGGGTTTTAGGGTTTTGGGTTTTTGGGTTTTTGGGTTTGGGGTTCAGGGTGGGCCTACTCGCAGTGTGGACGACCATCACACTCTCGCCTAGGCGCGGGCGTGGCAGCGCGCACCGTCCCAGAAACTGTCGTCGCTTCTGGACTTCTGGGCTCGCGACATGCGACACTTCGTTGCTGAGCTCATAAGCCCCCCCAAAAAGTGCGCACTTTCAGTTCTATAGGGGATTGTAGTTTGGTAGCCCAATAACTATATCATAATGAGGGCACCAGTTTTTTTGGCTAGGTTCTTTTTTTTTTTATAAGGGAACCCATTACCAAGAAAAGGGTAAAGTGTACCACTGGGCTACCAAGATAGTATACCAAAAAAGTGTAGCGTGTGCTCACTCAGCTGCTAAGGAGATATCCGTTGCTTTTGGAGGTCTGGGCCTGCGAAATGGCCAGATTACGGATAATCCACAGATTCTGGCCAATAAATACTAAAGGCCGCACACATTTTCCTCACTTCAGGAACACACATTGGACACAGATTTTCCACAGAAACAAATCCTCAGACCCTTCTCAGACACTACCAGGATTCACAGACACAATGCTGAAGGCCTATTTCGGGTAGATAAGGTATAGTCAGGCCAGTGAAACTCTAAGCATCAAGCTGTTCCCACGATGCGCCCCCGCCTCCTCCTCCCTTGCCCCTTCCCCCCCCCCCCCCCCCGGAAAAAAAACACCAACACAACTGCGTACCCCAAAAATTTGTTTCCCAAAACATTCAGGGTGCCAATCGAGATTTATCCATTGGCGATACGGTTTCCTTCCAGAAGTTCCATTCCCGCGATTACCGGCTTAGGGGTGCAAGGCTTAGGGTTTAGGGTTTAGGGTTTAGGGGTTCGAGAGATATGTTTTTACCTCGACACAATTCGCACACACAATCAGGGGACATTGTCGTCCCCCCCGCCTGGCAGGTGAATTCGGGACATGGGCCCGCACGATATATCCCCTCACAGAGTCCTCACACGTTGCTCTGCTGCACAAGATAAGCCCTTAAATCCGAAATCTTGTACCCTTACTCTCAAAATAGCCCCAAAACCTTACATTCTAAGAAGGCCTTTTGGCCCCACAGACCCTAAAACAAGAGGCCGTAAAGCCTCAAAGATACAAATTAAACACAAGACGTCAGGTGCGAATCTGCTTCCAGGGGACCTATTCAAATTTCAAGGCCCTTCCGAAAGGATCGCGCCGGCTCCGACTCTGGGTCTTCATGGTGCGGTTTGGGGTCTAGGGCTCGGGTTTAGGGGTTTAGGGTTTAGGGTTCAGGGTTGAGGGTTGAGGGTTGAGGGTTTAGAAGCCGGTACGGAAACATCGAGTCCAGGTGCCTGAAGCCCGTCAAGCTGGGAGCCTTGGCGCGTGTCCTCCCCTGAGCCTGTTGAAGGTTCTTGTGGGTACTTAGAAGTAGGCCTTCAAGTATACTGCACATGGTATAACCATAGTTGCCCACTTGCAAGCCCTGAAAGGTTCATATGGGTGCTTCTAACTCGGGCCCGAGGTGCCCCTGAATAAGGTATAACCATTCTTACCCTACTCATAAAGCCCTCCTGAGAAACCCTAGCCGCTAAACCGTAATCCCCAGCGAAGGTTATAATCAATACCTAGTTGTTGAGTAGCCTGGGCCAAAAAAAGGCTAACCTTCCAATTCTGCTAGGATTCTGTATACCCCCGGAGGTGAAAAGTTACCGACTCAGCTACGAAGAATAGCCGCCTTTCTTGTCACCCTAAACCCTAAACCCTAACCCTAAACCCTAAACCCTAAACCCTAAACCCTAAGCCCTTCTTAGAAGCACCCTCCATGATGCAGCCGGATGGAAGGGGAAGCAGACAGGGCGCCCCGATCGCTCTCTGAGCCGACCCTTGCAGCGCCTATCAAAGCCCCCCGCATCTCTCACACACCAGGCCGGCCCTTGTAGGGTTTAGGGGTTTAGGGGTTTAGGGGTTTAGGGGTTTAGGGGTTTAGGGGTTTAGGGGTTTAGGGGTTTAGGGTTTAGGGTCAGGGTTTAGGGTTTAGGGTTTAGGGTTTAGGGTTTAGGGTTTAGGGTTTAGGGTTTAGGGTTCAGGGTTTAGGGTTTCGGGTTTAGGGTTGAGGGTTTTGGGTTTAGGGTCTCAGAACACTTCCGGAAAGACATATGGGGCTTGCATTCTGTAAGGCTTGCGTGCACATGTGGGGTATGGGGCTTATGGTAGGCTAGTCCTTGAAACTGGAGAAGCCTCACAAAGCAACATCACGCTACGCAGAGTTTCCAGTCAAGACGAAGGCCACCACCTAAGAAACTGCCAAAAATCAATACCCTCAGGCTCAAGCTAGCCCAAGAACCTTACATAAGAATGTCTTTTGGCCCAAAAACCCTAAAAGAAACGAGGCCTTAGAGTTTTAGGGATAGGGTGAAATCTATAAACATCTCAAGGGCCTCCCTAGCTGTGGCACAGAAGCTTCACAAAGATTTGCCGCATCCTCTGGCGCGCACAGGCGCAAGAAACGGCAGGTGCTGCGCGACGGGGATGTGGGTTTGGGGTTTAGGGTTGAGGGTTTAGGGGGGCTGTTCCTGGACCCCTATACCCTGATGCTCAACGTAAGCACAAAAACCTTCTGTCGCATGGCCTTTGGGCCAAACCTCCCTAAACCCGGGAGACTCGGGGATGCCAAGGTGATGAGGGGATGCAGTTTCTCGCGATGGCCAGCCCCCGCGCTTTTTGATTTGCACTTAACCAGCAAGAGGCTGGATCTAGTTCAGGGTTTAGGGTTTAGGGTTCCACAGTAACACATGAATCAGTCAAACAAACATGAATATTCCCAAGGTTCTCGGGTTTAGAGTTCGGGGTGGCGATACCCGAAGGCTCTAGAAGGCCTCTTATTTTAGGGGTTTGTGGGCCTCTTAGGCCTCTTATCTAAGGTTGTTGGGGGCGATTTTGAGCTTCAGGGGAAGAGAGAGCAGTGGGGCCATTGTATAAGAAAAATGGAACCTCTAAAGAAACAACAACGTAGTGCCACCAAAAAAGAACCACCGGGCTACCAAGATAATCCCAATCCCGGCTATTCTGCAAGCCATGGAAGCGTCAAGAGCGTGAACTTTGGCGTGGGCTGGTGACGCTGCGGTGACTTTGCAATCTTTGTGGTTGTGTTCTCGGACCTCAAATCCTGCACACTAACCCCTGGATCCTAAACCCTAAACCCTAAACCCTAAACCCTAAACCCTAAACCCTAAACCCTAAACTCTAAACCCTAAACCCTAAACCCTAAACTAGACTGCATATTTGATTTGGCAAGTGACGACGCGCAGTCTTGAGACTGTGAGTCCCTGCCATTCGACCAAATGCGAATGAAAGGAACCAGCCCTGCTAAGGAGATTTCCAGGCAGGCTCGGAGATTCGGGTTTAGGGTTTAGGGTCTAGGGTTTAGGGGTTTAGGGTTTAGGGTTTAGGGCTTCGGGTTTAGGGTTTAGGGTTTCGGGTTTCGGGTTTAGGGCTCAGAGAAGGAGACAGTCTGCATGAAATATTCCTCTAGGGTGCAGGGCGCAAGGAGACTAGCCTCCAGCAAGACCTCCTTCAAGCGGGCCTACGCAATAAACACTACTTTGAAAAAAGCAAACTTCACAACAATGCATATATTCGCCTGGACTCTGTCTGACAACAACTTGGCAGCGCACCTCCACCTATATTGACTTAATCCATAACTGCGGCCGAATAGGCATTCACATTGTTATGCTCTTGTCTAGAATAGATTAGAATGTTACATGGTTAAAGCGCTTGTGTAAATCTATTCTGATAAGTTGCATGATTCTGCTGTGACTAGAAATACTATGTCGTTATGTTGATCTATTCATTTTCGTAGCTAGATATGAGTAAATAGCTAAACTATCATTATCAACCACTGTCACTGTATGGGTGTATTGATACACGAGTACATCGTACTTTCAGACTAAAGGATTGATGAGATATTTCTATATGATGTTACTATGTTCTTTTGTAATTTACATACTCATGTTACCCTACTATCGCACCATTACATATTTGTATACTTTAAACCATGATGACAATACATTGCAGTAATCTATAGGACTATCTTATTGTGCTCTTCTATCAAATTGACAGTACTACTATAGGTTTATGTTGTATTATTACATGACTACACGAATATATTCTTAGAATAATCTAACATTCCAGTACTATATTCTTCGACTACTATGTGATTCTACCACAAAACAGTTCTGCTATGGTAGTACGCTAATAAACAAGCTATTGCAAACAATGATGTTGTAAAATGAACTACACTATTCTCATATACACATATAAAAAATATGTATATATACATACAAATGTATACATACATATTTTTGACTATATTGTTCTACGACCTTGCCGCTATGTTCTATTATTCTACGAAGATATGATGCTATTATCATTTACAGAAAGGGACGCACTGCGGGCCTGCGTTTTGAGGGTTCGTATCTTTCAGGTCTAGAAAACTGCAATGAATAGATGAACTCTATGTGGCATTCTACGGGAGCTACAGGTGAAGCTGGGAATAAACACCGCTGAATACAGCAGAGCACACGCCAAGAAATCCGTTTAGGGTTTAGGGTTTAGGGTTCTTTTTACTCTCCAGAAAGATGTAGAACGACATGTTTCAAGAATACTAGCCCTATTAACATACTGCATTGCTTTTTTACTTGCATATTGGTGCACTAGATGAGTACCGTATCATGCTATTCTTGTCATTTTACGTGTACCATACATGCACATCATTCGATTCTTGTGTTCCTTTTCCATCATATTGATATTCTAGTTGTTATACGACTTGGGATGTAACAAGTTAGTCTACCATTGTAATATGTTGCAACAGTGAAATATTGCTTTGATACCAGTTAGAACTTATGCCGACATATGTATTTGTATATATATATATATAGGGAGAGAGAGCATATTGCCATTGCCATGAAACTGGTACACGATTTAGTACATGAGTATATCCGCTCTTTGAGGAAGTGTTTGAAATTCTGCTAGGAGGAGAACACTAGAAAAAAAACTTTGCAGTATCGCCCCATCATCTCATAGTTTTATGTGTTATGCTTGTCATCATTGCTGTAGCGTTGGGTTATGAGATTCTCAAAAATGTCATATGGTTCTACCATCGTTGGACTTGAGGGTTGAGGGGAATGAGCAGGGAGGAGGTTTTGCCAATGATGGACATGTAAAACACTAGACCCAAGAGTAACGTAGGAATAACGAAGGTGCCCTTTTGGGTATAAAAAGGGTTTGTAAGGGAAGCCTAAACCCTAAAAACCAGGGAATATGGGCCTACTCTGGGTCCTAGAATATCCCACGGACCTACCGAGCTGTGATGGGCTGGTTCTCGTAAACTTGGGGGCTATCAGGTTATACGGGCACTTAAGAAGCAGTTGAGCTTTATGATTCCTGCGAAAGCAGTTGAGCTTTATGATTCCTGCGAAAGAAGGAAGCCCAAAGTGCCTTAGGTTCAACTTTTGGCTAACCAGGGAACTCTTACGCTGAGGTTTCAGAGTCCAGTCCAACAATGGGCTTGGGTCACTCGTGTGCCCACACAACTAGTCGGCAAACACAGGGTCAAAGAACGTCCGCCAACGCTGGAAGATGAACTGCATGGACTGATGGACAATGCATACCATAGCCAAAAAAAAGCGCGGCTGGTTGCAGATGATGCGCCCATATCTAGAACAGCTAGGGCATGCTAGGGGGTAGCATATATCAAGCACATCCTGGCCCGCCCTAAGCCCGAAACCCAAAACCCGAAAGCCTACACCCGAAACCTAAACCCGAAAGCCTAAACCCTAAACCCTAAACCCTAAACCCTGAACCCTGAACCCTGAACCCTGGACCCTAGGGGGGGCACTATATGTCAAGCACATCCTGGCCCGCCCTGCATAGAGATTGCAACTGGAGGCTTGATCTAAAGACCGTCAACATGGCATCTCGCTGAACACAGCTTTTCTGAGTCTGTTCCTCCTTAGGGTTTAGGGTTTAGGGTTTAGGGTTTAGGGTTTAGGTTCATTTGTTTTTTATATAAGGGGTCTTCAAAATTATGATGAGAATAGGTTGCTATTGTTTAGTATAACTATGACGGGACCCTATAAGGGAATACTATTCCTAAACAGTTCGACCCCTATGTACGGCCCTAAGCCCTAGGGTTTTGGCTGATACCGACAGCCTGAGGTATAGGAAAGTGGGCCAGACCTCCCACATCACCCGCACCTGAAAGATCCAGGCTTAGGGTTTAGGGTTTTAGATGATGAAAGAGCCCTGAGATTCGTCACTTGAATCGGTTCTACAAGTCCTCGCCTTCCCCTTCCATCTCACCTGCCCTAAGCCCTTCACCCTACTGAGCGCCCCTAGACCCTAAATTCTAAACCCTAAACCCTAAAGCCTAAACCCTAAACCCTCAACCCTGAACCCCAAACCCTAAACCCTACTTTGGGCACCCACACTTCCCGCGACCAGCTCGATCGCCTTGGCAAAGTTTGCATGAAGACTGATGTCCCCCTCTGCGAATGAAGGTGGCACTCAGATATACCGATAATGGCTATCTAGACACAAGAGTAACCCAGGAATGAAAGGGTCTAGGGTCTAGCGTTTAGGAAGGGAATACGGGCCTACTCCGGGTCCTAGTTATGTTCAATAGTAGCAGGCTTAGCTATACCCTAAACCCTAAACCCTAAACCCTAAACCCTAAACCCTAAGCCCTTTCAAGAGCAGCACAAATCGTAATCGTGGTATGTATACCAGTAATAGCAAGAACAAAAGCCATAAGAGTCACAACGCAACATTTTCTAAGGCAAGGACCTAAACCCCTAAACACTAAACCCTAAACCCTAAAGCAAAGGAAGAGGCAGTCGGAGCTCGACTGCGAGGTGCACCGTCTACTCCGAAGTGGGGTGCAGGGGGACATCTGGAGCTCTTCTTCAGGGTTACTTAGAACCCTACCTATAAGTACCCACATGAAGCTTAGGGTTTAGGGTTTAGGGTTTCTCATGGGTTCCGCTACTACCACCCTCTACCCTCCCATAGGTTCCCAACTTCATTAAGGGTTATTTAAGGATAATTAAGCCTAATGTAACTTAGGCTAAATAAGGGGGGAACCTTGGGGGGGGGGGGGGGGTAGTATAGGGGGAGGGGGGGTTAGTAGGGGCCCATGAGTTTTAAGGCTTAAGGTAGCTACACTTGGAGGTTCAGTGGGATACTTCTCCAATTCAGCATTGACAAACAAAACAGCCACAGCTCTTAGAGGCTAAGAGGGTAGGAGTTATAGATACCCAAAATTTGGGCTCTAACCGTAGTTACCCACATAAAGCCCTGGTTACAAGTACCCAGGATCTTCCGAGTAAGCTACTTTAAACCCTAAACCCCTGAACCCTAAACCCTAAACCCTAAACCCTAAGCTACAAGCTGTGCGACATCAAAGCAGGGAGACAGTCTTCTGGCATCCTGGAGGCGGCCCTACTCTTGATGTCGAAGGTCCGGGATTTCCGGGTTTAGGGTTTAGGGTTTAGGGTTTAGGGTTTAGGGTTTAGGGTCCTAAATGTCAGGAATTGGGATACATGATATATATTGGGCTCCCTTTTCGGTCGAATATCTAGAACAGCACCTCTGAAAGAGGTACCTCAGAAGGACCCTCATCCAGAGAAGTACCTAGGAATTCCTGACAATTAGGCATAGAAAGGTGAAGGCTCAGACTTTGCAAGCGTATACCCTAAGCACTGTGTCTGTGTGTCTGTGCGTCTGTGGGTCTGTGGGTCTGTGTGTCTGTGTCTGTGTGTCTGTCTCTCCCTATTAAATACACATATATACCCATATACAAATACAAACACAAAAACACATACAAATACAAGCACAAACACAAACACAAACAAAAACACAAATGCAAATGCAAATGCAAATGCAAATACATGTACATATACATATACAAATGCAAACACATATACATATACAAATACATATACATACACATATACATATACATATGCATATACATATGCATATACATAGACATATTCACATAGATAGATGTATACATATAAGAATAGAAAATGATGCATGTAGCATATGCAAATACCTCCGCCGTATAAAGTTGCGACATCTTATCTTATGTACATTGCTGATACATTATAAGTCATGTATAAGTCATGTCATGTAGGCTCACGCATGACATGTGCATGTGATGTAGAGTCATGCAGGGCCTACTTTGTAGAGCGTGCATGTCTGGGTTGAAGAGAGTCTCGATTTGGCCATCCAGGTGCTTGTCACGGAACAAATGCTACCTCTGTCCTGCAGAAGGAATTGGCACACAGACTGTGCCGATTAGGCAAACCGAAGTGCAGAAGGCGCAGAGAGCAACGGTCCACGCGCTGAAGTGGGTGGGCTGGTGCAGCCTAGACCCCAAGCCCTTACACCACACTGCCCGTAGAGGGCGCAATACATGTGTGATTAGGGTTTCAAATCCAAACCTTCCCTTTTGGGCGTTGATTAAAGAAACACAATTCCTCAGTCTTGGCAGCTCTTCACAAAACGCAGAAGTACTAACAGACTACCAACTTGCGTTGTACCCTGAACCCGAAACCCTATGAGCAGCACAGATTTCTGCTAATTGCTCCCCAAAAAAGGCAATATGGGCGTTATATTCTTTAAATTGTTTGGGGTTAAGCAAATAGTAGATTTTAAGGTACATTGCATCCTGGAGCATTTCCTCCTCCCTGCAGAAGCTACATGAGCTGTCTACACCCAAGAGTAACCAGGGAACAAAAAGGGGACCCTTTTTGGACCCTAAACCCTAAGAAAAGAGAATAAGGGCCTATTCTCTGGGTCTTCGTTATTGTTCTGTTGAAGCCATACTCCCCGCCGATGATGATCATGATCATGCTGTCTGAGCGTATACCGACTCACAGGGGTGTATGTAAAAGTCCTGCCTTGTTTGGTCCAGGGTTTAGGGCTTAGGCCTTTAGGGTTTAGGGGTTGGGAAAGCTACTGTCGCATCATGGCTCCGTCTGCACGGCGCTCCACGGACACGGACACGGAACGGACGCAGCACTCAACATCATCGAGCACTACCCCGCTGCAGATATCCGTGAAAGGGCGTGAAACTTGCAATTTATGCAAAGAGATAACTTAAAGAACGATCGCCAAGGGTCAACGTGTCTAGGACCACCTCATCTACACTCGAAGACTGATATAAGGACCCTTATAGGGGGGTTGAGGGGGAGGGGCGTACGGGCCCACATAAACACTATATCAACGGCCTCCAGCCCCCTGCCCCCACTATAAGAGTCTTGCTGTCTGTTGACTTTGGGCTCGTCTAGCAGCGAGTCGCACGCGCAGCACACGGCAACTTACGACTCACGTAGGGTCCCCTCTTCTGGGGTGGGGTCAGGCGCCTAAACCCTAAACCCTAAACCCTAAACCCTAAACCCCAAACCCTAAACCCCAAACCCTAAACCCTAAACCCTAAACCCTAAACCCGAATGGACACAGACAATGGCAGGATGGAGGCCGCGAGCACCACAAGACAGATAAACACCCCCCGCGAGCACAACAGGAAAGCCAAAGGAGCCAGAACGTACTTTCTCAGGGTTTAGGGTTTAGGGTTTAGGGTTTAGGGTTTAGGGTTTAGGGTTTAGGGTTTAGGTCGGAATACTTACTAATGATATTCCCATATGGTCCCTACATGATTATACTAATAATGAGACCCCCAAAACCCTATTCTAATCATTAAGAGCCCTAAGCCCTAATCCCTAAACCCTAAGCCTTAATCCCTAAACCCTAAACCCTAAACCCCGTCTATATAAACCAGGTAGAAGCGGATAGTGGATCGTGACTTGTCGCTCGATAAAAAGCTGGCATGAGTTGACCGCGTGACGCCCGCATAGCAACAACAAAGTACCAACAGGCAGGCAAACGAACGATAGTCTAGCAAGCGCACAAGAGAAAGTTGGACCCTAAACCCTAAACCCTAAAGCCTGAACCCTAAACCCTAAACATACAACAGACACACATCGAGCGGACGAAGGAACAAACGAACAAACTCACCAAGGAACCAACCGACCAGTCAAAACCAAGGAACATACAGGGTGGGGCCCCCTTACTATACTAACTGTAGTTAAGGGACTTGTAACCTAACTTAGGGTCCTTATAACCCAATTTAGGGCCCTTATAACTCTACTTATAACTAGGGGGCCCCACCCTGTACGAACTCAGAAGCAACGGCAGCTCCGGCAGCTCGCTTGCAAACAGAGATTAGTCCGCCTGCCTTCGGTGCTCTTATATAAAAGGGCCCAAAATTCGTGGTAACATGGGCGCCTTAATAATTAGAATAGATTTTTTTTTTTTTTTTTTTTTTGGGGGGGGGGGGGGGGGGGGGTACTTTAGTAGATTTATACAGGGACCATAAGGGAATTCTATTATTCCGACCCCTATATTCCCCCTCCTAAGTACCCCTGAATAAGGCGCTAAGCGTACCTTCATAAAGGTTAAACCCTGAGTCACATTCCTAAACCCTGAGCCCTAAACCCTCCGGTTCTCTGGACGGGGGATCAGGGAAGGTGGGAACAGTGCAGGCTCTCAAAGTCCGCATGCAAACCTTCCTGTGGAAAGGACTTGTTGAGGGTTTTGTGCGTAGGTAGTACCCTGATCCACAACCCTAAACCCTAAACCCTGTAAACACTAAACCCGACCTACATACGAACCAAGTGCAGAGCAAAAAAACACCCCCCCCTCAAAGAAAGGGGACCCCCCAATGCTAGAATGGAAATGCCGTGAAATTAAGTCGCGTAGTTCTGTCGCAACCGTCGCTTTTTGCAAATGTTCTCGAAGGTGTCCTGGGCTTTAGGATTAGGGTTTAGGGTTGGGGGTTTGGGGTTTGTGGTTTCGGGTTTAGGGATGATCTGGCTCGGCGATTGGAGAGTTTAGGGTTTCTAGGGTGTGTAGGGATCATCGGGTTCATAGGGTTTATAGGGGTTTAGGGTTAGGTTTAGGGTGTTAGGGCTCCAGGGATTTGGGGTCTGGGGAAGCCATGCAACCGAGTGAAGCGGTATAAGGTTGGGTGTCGTCTTTGGGGGGCTGGTCCATAATAGAATCGCGATCCTTAAGCAGCCTAAACCCTAAACCCTAAACCCAAAACCAAAAATCCTAAACCCTGGAAAAGAAAGCCCCAGGACAAGCTCTCGCAAGAAGCAACTTCTTGGTGCCTCAGGCCACTGTCAGCATCTACGCGTATGGGCACAAAACCCAGAACACAAATCCCTAGGCACTTCTCCCTGCACTCTGAACCCGAAAAACTCCAAAGCCCTAACATTCCCCGAAGACCACATCCGTAGACCCTGAACGCTCAAACCCTGACCCCCCCCTCCCCTCTCCCCCTCAACAAGCAGGACAGACCTAAACATACTAAACCTTAAACCCTAAACCCCAAACCCTAAACCCAAAACCCTAAACCCTAAACCCAGGGTCGTCACACAAAATCCGACCAAGGTTCAGGCTCGGGCTTGAGGGCAGGTAGGGCCACAAGGGTTTTCAGGCTTGGGCTTTAGGCTACTATTTGTTTACGAACCCCCCTGAAAGATAACAACCCTAAACCCTAAACCCCAAACCGAAACCCTAAACCCCAAACCCTAAACCCATTATTCCTTATAAGGGCAATATAGGGATTTATATCTTATTGTTTTGTTGTGGGTTCCAAAGCAAATAGTAGTTGGGCGTATAGGGGTAACCCTAAAGCACGAAGCCCCACATTGCTATCCACTCTGACCCCCGCCCCAGCCCTGCCAGTCCTAGTCACTCATCCTTGAATTTCCGGCAACCCCAGCTCACAACTCGCGTAAGACCCCACAACTGCCCCAAAACCTAAAACCCAAAACCCTAAACCCTAAACCCCTAAACCACAGCAGACAAACCCTGAGCCCCTTTGACATGTCGCGCTTGTGAGATGCCAAGGAGCAGGGCACACTTCGATGGCCGAGAGCAAGACGTTCATCTCGTGGACGTGCTCCTTTGGGCTCAGGGTCTTAAGGCCTTTTGGGCTAAGCCCAAAACCCTAAGCCCTGAGCCCTAAGCCCTAAACCCTAAACCCTAAACCCTGAACCCTAAACCCTAAACCCTAAACCCTAAACCCTAAACCCTAAACCCCTTGAAATGTAGGATCTCTCGGACCCCATCCTCCCGGACTCCTAGAGCCCCTGGCTCGGTAGATAGGATTCAGGGTTTAGGGTTTAGGGTTTAGGGTTTAGGGTTTAGGGTTTAGCGTTTAGGGTTTAGGGTTTAGGGTTTAGGGTTTGACTCTATATTGGGTGACGAATGCCCTAAGTATGTACCTGTGTGCACGCGAGGGCCAACGTCGACAACATAGGCAGACTTCGAACCGCATGTATATCCTATTTAGGCCCTTAGGCACATGACATGGACCCTGAGGGTATGTCGTGCTGTTGACATGTGAGGCCCTAAACCCCTGAACCGGTTTAGGGTTTCGGTGTTAAGGGCTTCAGGGTGTAGGACCCCCTACCCTCGACCCTAATCCCTAAACACTCAACCCTAAACCCTACACCCTAAACCCTAAACCCTAAATCCTAAACCCTAAACCCCTAGGCTCTTAAGCCCCCGAGCCCTGCAGGTACAGGACGCTTGTTGGCGCCTCGTGGGTCAGCCGATTCGGCTCGCAAGGTACTCCCTCCGGCACCTGCAGGGTTTAGGGTTTAGGGTTTAGGGTTTGGGGTTTAGGGTTTAGGGTTTGGGGTTTAGGGTTTAGGGTTTAGGGTTTAGGGTTTAGGGTTTAGGGTTTAGGGTTTGAGGCTTCGGGCTTTGGCTCCCTTAGGGGTGGCTTTCGAGGCTTCCACGCGCCAGGGCCGAAGCCCTGAACCCCAGTCAAGTAGGGAATTTCGGTTCCCATACCCTCAACCCTAAACCCTAAAACCCGTTTATGGTTCCTAGACCTTCATGGGAATTATGAGAGTATAGGGTGTACCCTAAACCCTAAACCCTAAACCCTAAACCCTAAACCCTAAACCCTTCGAGGCTTTTGAAAAGTAAGGTTTCGGCACTGCGGTTGCCGGTTTCGGCTCCCCTCCGCTTCTCTTGAAGTCCCCCATCCTTGGAAACCCAAATGTACCTCCCAAAATGGGGGGGGGGCATACACCCTGTGCTACTAAAATATTGGGGGATTAGGGTTTAGGGTTTAGGGTTTAGGGTTTTAGGGTTTTAGGGTTTTAGGGTTTTAGGGTTTTAGGGTTTAGGGGCCATACACCCTGTACTACTGCCATTCCGATTAAGGTCTAGGAACCATAAACCCTCTTGGGGTTTATCTGAAGGTCCCCGAGGATGTATCCCAAACGTCAACACGGGATTAGGGTTTAGGGTTTAGGGTTTAAAACTGCAGAGAGCAACAACTCATCGACAGCGCGTGGAAACAACTGCCCCTAGGGACCCGAAACCTACCTTTTTTGTAGGCTCTTAATATAAACACCCTCATAGGATTCTTAGGTTTTTGGCTTCTTAAGGGCAAGCCCAGCATATCCAAACGCATCTCCGAAACAAGGCCTCTGCCATACGCAGCTTGCAAAGACATGTTGCCGTGCTACAAAGTGAAACTAGACCCGGGAGTAACCTAGGAATAAACAGGGTGCCCTTTTTTGGTGTTAAGGGGATTATAAGGGAGCCCCAACCCTAAAGAAAGGAAAAACCTAGGAATACAAGGGTGCCCTTTTTGGTTTTAAGGGGATTATAAGGATTATAAACCAAAAAGGGGATTATAAGGATTATGAGGGAACCCCAACCCTAAAAAAAAAAAGAAAAAAGGGGATTATAAGGATTATAAACCAAAAAGGGGATTATAAGGATTATGAGGGAACCCCAACCCTAAAAAAAAAAAGAAAAAAGGGCCTACTCCCGGTCCTAGAAAGTGAAAGAGGTGTTGGAAGCGGATGCATCGCGACAAATGTAGCGACCTCATGGCTTCCCCTACTACCCCCCCCTTTAGACTACCCCCCCGCCCCCCCCTAAACCCTAAACCCTAAACCCTAAACCCTAAACCCTAAACCCTAAACCCTAAACCCTAAACCCTAAACCCTAAACCCTAAACCCTAAACCCTAAACCCTGCCCCGACAATTCATTGAGGCGATTCAAAGGGATAGCTAAGCTTAACTACGGGTTCTTTCAGGGGGGGAGCCTTAAGCAGGGCAGTCTAGAGGCGGGGTAGTAGGGAAACCCATGAAAACCAAGGGTTTAGGGTTTAGGGTTTAGGGTTTAGGGTTTAGGGTTTAGGGTTTAGGGTAGGCGCACCAAAAGAACAAACAAGGCCGAGCCAAGCTGATCCAAGCCAAGCCACACGGAAGGGCCAGGCCAAGCCACGGCGCCCCAAAGACAGAAAACCCTATAAACCCTAAACCCTAAACCCTAGACCCTAAACCCTAAACCCTAAACCCTAAACCCTAAACCCTAAACCCTGACCACGAGCCAAAAACCCTGAGCCAAGCCAAGCCAAGCTGCACCGAAGCAAAACAAGTGCAGCCCCGCTCACAAAGTGCGCAGTTTTTGGCACGTCTTAGGAACTCGAGGCGCTTAAGCCCCAAACCCTAAGCCCTTAACCCCCAGCCCTTTAGGGTTTAGGGTTTAGGGTTTAGGGTTGATAGGTTATATAGGTCGGTGGCCTCTTTATCTGTTACCTATACCTTAGTATAGTCCCTAGATACCCCAATAAGAACCCCGAATAGAAGGCCCTGTCAGTTCAGAAACCCTACTTAGAGAGACCACCAACCCAATATACAAGCCCTAAGCCCTGAAAACCTTAATTCTGCCTCGTTGGGGTCGGTGATCGACTCCCATGAGCTCCTATACTTTGAGCTCTTCCACCTGATGATTGGGGGCTTCCAGGTTGCTGTAGTCGTTTCATATGAGCGCTCATATAGGGGCCTTAATACTTGCAACAGGGTTTGGGGGGGGGGGGGGGTATTATCGTATACTTACGAAGGGACTATAAGGGAATATCATGGGTAGTTCTTCCGACCCCCGTATTGGGGGAGTAGGGTTTAGGTTTGATTTGGGGCTGAGGGCTTCTTACGTCCCGGGTTTATTCCATAGGGTCAGTGCTTTGGGGTTTAGGGCCTCTTGTGTTCAGGGATACCCTAAACCCTAAACGCTCAACCCTAAACCCTAAACCCTAAACCCTAAACCACGGCTTGTGGGGTTTCGGGTTTCCAGTGTGTTTCTATGCGGCTCGGGGCTTCTTGGGTCTGGGACAAAACGTGAGCCCAGAACTTAAAACCCTTGTTTCGAGGGACCTAGCTAGTTGTCTCAAAAAGATTCATTTGTCAAATCCCTTTCTAATCCGACACACTAGATCCTAAATACTAAACCCTAAACCCTACAAACCCTGAACCCTAGCCCTAAACCCTAAAAACTGAGCACCCCGGGGGTACCTTGAAAGGGTCTTGGGTCTGCAGGGACTTCCAGCATCCCAGTCCAGGATGCTCAAGCCCCCTACAGGCCCTTGAAGCCCTTTGAGCCGCCTAAACCCTAAACCCTAAACCCTACACCCTAAACCCCTAAACCCCTAAACCCCTAAACGCCTAAACCGCAAACCCCCAAAACCTCAAAGCCCCGCATTCCCTGAACCCCTGAACCCCAAGCTATAGATCCGGTGAAGGGGCCTCGTCCGCCAGGATTCGGGGTCACCTGGCAGGGAAAATTGGGACTCGCGAAATATTCTAAAACAAAACAACGGTCATGTACATCTCAGCAGGCAAAGCGTGCTAGGGTTTAGGGCTTAGGGTTTATGGCTTTCAGGTTCAGGGGCTTCAGGGTCTTTCGCGTCATCATTGGGAAATCCTTCGGCGCCTGCAGGCTCGAAACCCTAAACTCGAACCCTACCAGCCTAAACCCTAAACCCTAAACCCTAAACCCTAAACCCTAAACCCTAAACCCTAAACCCTAAGCCCACCCTAAAACCACTTCAGGCTTCCCCCCAAGGCTCCCCCAAGGGTATTCCCAAGTAGCCCCCCTGCCTCCCTGCCTCCTTTGGGTCTTCGATGGGGGGGGGGGGGGGAGGGGTAGAGGACCGATCTGAAACCCTGTAAACCCGAGAACGCGAAAAACCTGAAACCCGAAAAATACGCCCAAGGTCCCCTTGATACCCCAAACAGCCCAAATTGAGCCTCAAACCCCTAGGCCCTTAAAACCCAAACCCGCCCAAACCCTAAACACTACACCTTAAACCCCGAAACCCTAAACCATCCGAAACCCTAAACCACAAACCCCACAACCCCAAAACCCTAAAACCCCAAAACCCCAATCCCCCCAAAGCCCCAAAACCTGTTCGAACTGCGGCCCAGGTACTCGTTGCACCGGCGCCTTCACTGCTGCTCATGGGAATGGAGGAGGGCTCCTGAGCTTAACAGGTGGGTAGGGTTTAGGGTTTAGGGTTTAGGGTTTAGGGTTTAGGGTTTAGGGTTTAGGGTTAAGGGTTAAGGGTTAAGGGTTAAGGGTTAAGGGTTTAGGGTTTAGGGTTTAGGGTTTAGGGCTTAGGGGTTAGGGTTTAGGCTTTAGGGTTTAGGGTTTAGGGTTCAGGGTTTAGGGTTCAGGGTTGGGGGTTCAGGATTCAGGGTTCAGGGTTTAGGGTCAAGGCTTCGGAAACGAAAACGTGACATATTCTTTGGGGCCTTTGTAGGTTTGGGGTTCAGGGTTTAGGGTCAAGGGGTCGGAAACGAAAACATGACATATTCTTTGGGGCTTTCTAGAGTACACCCCCCCTTAGAACCTCAAAAAAATATGTTTTTAATATCCTTTTGGGTTTTATATGAAGAAAAAATGATTCCCAAGGGGAATGTAGTAGAGTAGAGTCTTTAGTCGGGCTTGTGATCGTTTTGGGCTGAAGAGATGCAGACTCCTTCACACTATGCAGGTTGGGTGCTGCACCCAAAACCCTAAACCCTAAACCCTAAACCCTAAACCCTAAACCCTAAACCCTAAACCCTAAACCCCAAACCCTAAACCCTAAACCCCGAGTCACGTGCTGGGCTCTTGGGCATCACCATCCTAAGTGTAGCTCCTGTTTTGGAGCGGCTTCGTATGCTTCATAAGAACAAAACTCACACATACATACATGCACATATATACAGACTAAAACAGGTGGTATAACTTCTAGGGTAAAACCTTTAATATAGCATAGAAATATCATATGTAATATACACGCACTATCTACTACATTACATTGTGTCTATAGTACAAGGGCAGAACTTCATCTCGGGGTTTAGCTAGAGTCTGCTTTCAGGTCTGCGAAACTTTGTGCTTCGTCAGTTTCAGCGCAGGCCCCTTTTAAGTCCTCCATAGAAGTACCCCTAAACCCTAAACCCTAGACCCTAAACCCTAAGCCCCTATGTACGTACCCTTAAACATGGCAACTAGGCAAAGAGTTAAGATAGACTTCCGGTTTTAAGCTTTTAAACCCTATAAACCCCAGAAACCCAATAAACTCTTTAAACCCTAAAACCCTAAGCATTCCCTGGCCGACTTGATTCCCTAAACCCTAAACCCTAAACCCTAAACCCTAAACCCTAAACCCTAAACCCTAAACCCTAAACCCTAAACCCTACCATGCTCAGCATTTGTGCTGCCGGACCGGTCCTTTGGTGACCGCGGTGAGTCCGGGGTGTTCGGAGGTGCAGGGATCACCTGGGATGGTTCACGGCTTCCTAAACCGGTTTAGGGTTTAGGGTTAGGATTTAGGGTTTAGGGTTTAGGGCTCCACTTACCTACGACTTTGGGGGTTATGCCCTATATTTTAGGGGTTATGGCCCACCATGTGGTAGGGTTTGGGAGTCACGCGAAATTCCTAACCCCACACAAACCCCAAACCCCCTGGCCCCTGGTTCAGGGCTGTTTCCGGGAATCCCCAGCGAACAAGGGCGATGCGGTTTGGGATTTAGTGTTTAGCTTACTGGCCCAAAACCCAAGGAAATAAAAGTTGAAACTTTCAGCATAAACTACCTTATAAGAAGCCCAAAAGTTGAAAAGCTGGGTTTTGAGCCAGTAGTGTTTAGGGCTTCTGAACCCACTTGGGGCTTAGAGGATGATGTCCGCGCGGCTCGCGGAAGCAGGGGTTTCCAGAATTTTTGCATAGTGGATTCCTTCAGGCACATGTGCTACAAGTTGCCCAAGACCCACAACAAATGAAAGACAACAATCCCTACACTTGGTAGAAAGAATATTGCGGATAGCACAGGGGATTGAGTCGCAAAGAGGCAGAGAGGAATCACAATGCCGGTGAGGAAGCCTCGTCAGAAGATCATGAAACCTAATTCCTAAACCCTAAACCCCGATGAAACCCTCCTTCCCTACAGAGTTTTTCAGGGTTGATACCCTAACCCCCCCAAACCCTGATTAAACCTTATTCCCTACAAAGGGTTTCTAAGGGTTCAATTTCTTCATTTCACCGCCCAGCTGCTGCCAGAGATGGACTGGCAGGCATCGGGTGCACGGGAGCCGAGGCATGGGTTCCAGCTCCGCAGCCCATTGGGAGGGCAACCGGGGGGGTTTTTGGGGGGACGATCGGCGCTGCCCTTGACCTTGATAAAGTGTCGCAGCTGCGGAAGGTGCCCGGGGTTTAGGGTTTAGGGTTTAGGGGTTTTTTTTGGGGCCTTACCAGGGGGGGCTGAGAGGGCCAGGTGTGCCCAGCTGCATATTGCAACAGGATGATGGAAACCTCTGCGCCTTCTTCCGACCTTTTCGGCACTGCGGGGTTTTCTCTAGGGAATTCGCCTGCGGACGCAGATTCCGTTAAGGGAAACTGGACTGGTGAATTACTCCCCAAGCCTCAAACCCCAGAATCTCTGCAAGCCCGCAAACCTATTGCTCTTTACGAGCCTGAAAGCCCCCCGAAAAAAACCAACCCCCAAGGCAACAACAGACCTAAGACTCAAAAGTGCCCCTAAACCCTAACCCTTAAACCCCTAAACTCTGAACCCTAAGCCCTAAACCCTGAAGCAGGCACTGCCTGGCAGGTTGCCATGTCCACGGCCATCGTCACCTGCGCTTATCATCTGTTTGCTTAAGAACCCTCAAAAATGTAACAAACAAATACAATAATGATCCCTATATTAACCTTAACAAGGAAGAATATTTGTTGTTTGCTTAAGCAGTTAGTAGTATTGTGGGGTTCTTCAGGGAGGGGCGTTCGTGGGAGGGGGAGGGTTTGGGGTTCAGGGTTTGGGGGGTAGGGTCTAGGGATTTGGGTTTTGGGTTTGGGGTTTGGAGGTTGGGGTTTAGTGTTTGAGGTTTAGGGTTTACCCTGAACCCTGAACCCAGAAGCCTATAAACCCTGAGGGCACCAGGGGGTTCTGAGGGAGTATAGAAGGATCTTGAAAATAGCACCCCCCCACCCACCCACCCACCCCCCCCCCCCCCCCCACCCCGCTTCCCATGAATTGAAACCCATAAAGGCTCGTATCATAGCCCACAAGAAGGATACCCAACATACTCATATCTATAAAAGGAACCCATATACTTGGTAGCCCAGTAGCCATAATACAATAAGGGTAGCCTTTTGTGGTTGGCTACTTTATAAGGGAACCTTGAGCCAAAAAAAGGGCATAGGGCTACCAAGTTTTTATGCTCACCAATGGCAGGGAAACATAAACCCTCCGGGAAGTCACCATGTGTCATGTGGTAGCTGTTCAACATACCAGCTGCCCCATAAAATGTCCCTATTCTTTCCTTCGTAAACCTAGAGCTAAACCCTAAACCCTAAACCCCGAAATCCCCAAACCCCTACCTAAATCCTAAACCCTAAACCCTAAACCCTAAACCCCAAATCCTAAACCCTA
>CAJNDS010001779.1:777645-815145 GCA_905221605.1 Symbiodinium natans
TGGACAGTTGGGTGGCCGCAGTGATCCTGCGTCGGCTATGTTAGCGGTGCTTCATTTATGCCAGTTACGTAGAGCACAGGGGGCACCAACGTATTTGGCAATCGCAGATTTGCAAGCAGCCTTCGACTTGGCTGACATCCCTACAATGTTACACAATATCTCCAGGGCTGGAGTCGCCGGTTGCTGCTGGCTTCTAATGGATGATATCTTACACATGGATATGCAAGTGGTTTGTTTGCATGGGTATTTATCTGCTGTTTTTTCACTTGGACAAGGCACAGCCCAGGGGCGCCGGTTTTCTTCTTTCTTGTTTAATGCCTTTGCAGCTAACCTCACTAAAGCCTTGGAGAAGGCCGTCCCACAAGGCACCTGCGCTCTGTTGCCGCCTTTCGCGCATCAAGCACTGCTGCAAGCCGATTCAGTTTCTCCTGCCGTGTACTTGGACGCTCAGCCCTCATCCGCCGATGTTTGGGGACAAGCAGTCAGCGCCATCAAGGACTGCTATGTGAATGACTCCCCTCCTTGGGCTTCAAGCCTTCAGGTAACAGTTTCCCAGTTGTCTCGGTTGCCTAAACTAGCTGACCGTCTTTTGGTTCTTGACTGTTTAGGCCATTTTCCCTTAGGGCCTATACAGTATATTGATGACACCACGATGCCGTGTCCCAGTGTGGGGGCTCTTGCCGCAGTCATCGGAGATAACCAGACCTCAGCAGTTGAGACGTTTGCAACGTCATCCGGAAGCAGGATAAATCGCAAACCTGGCAAGACTACAGTCATGGCAATGTACGGCAGCCCGCCGCCTTCCTTTGACGTAGTGGGTTGTGATGTTTCTTCGGCACATAGCTGCTTGGGATTCCTTCTGGATGACCAACTCACCATGGAGCCCATGCTACAGGCAGTGGTTGCCCACGCAAACAGCGCTCTTTCGGAATTCTGCGCTGCAGCTTCTTGCGCCGGTGTTCCTCTCCCGGTCATTGCAGACGAGGTTCCGTCCCGCATTGAGTCCATTATCACGTATCGAGCCCCTTTTTTGGTTTTAGCTTCTGGTTTTGAGTCTGTTTTGAATTCTGTTCAACATAAATGGGCATTGATGATCTTGGGTTGTAGTCCTTGCACTAGTATGAGAAGCGCTTTGCCCTGTACACAACTGGGCTGGACAGCACGTCTTGGATCTCGTGTCTTGGATTTTGCCATTACGACACTTGCCAGAATGCAGTGTCTGCCGGAGGACCATCCTGCAGCTGTCATGCTGCAAGCTGCTACTCAGGTGACTCTGCCAACATGGGTTTCTGTGATCTGCCAACACATGGAACGGCTGCGTCCCTTTGGATGGATTTGGCCAATCACAGAGCATCCAGCCTTCGCACCATCGGTGTTGATAGCCAAGCGCGATCCCGCGTTTCGAAAGCAGCTTGTCCGGCAGTATAGGAGGCAGGTGGTCTCGCCAATACTGCAAGCTTATGATGAGCGTTGGCGTAGCATGCAGCTACAGTCCCATTGTGAGGGGTTTGGCCTCAGTTTCGCGCAACTTCCGTTGCAAGCGGGTGCTTTGCCTTGGACCCTCGCTATGGTGGATCTGGGGCCACGCACATTATACTCAGTAAGGACTTGGTTGTGGATTCGATGTTCTGGCCGGTGGCCCCCCTCACAAGAAGAGCCCACTGGCCCCACTTTGCGGGACTTTTGTCCTTGGTGCGGCAGTGCGCTTGTTCCTGTTCTGCACACTCTGTGCGAGTGCGAGGGAACAGCTCAAGGTAGGGAGGCTCTCCTGGCAACGCACAGGCCTCTAGATTCAGCACAGGACATCATTCAGTTTCTCTTTGACCTCAACGCTGCTCTCCACACTCTCCAGGCATGTATATTTTATGTTAACGAGGCGCTCGTTAACTTTCCTCGTAGTCCGGAAGCCGAAGGCTTGTGAAAGATCAAGCTCTTACGTGCTATCCGTTCTCTCGCTTCCCCATTGCTTGGCGGAGCGCCTCAAAGACTGAAATGCTGAAATGCTGAAATGCTTAGTATGGGCTCTTAACTTGGTACCTCTTAGGCTTTGGAGGTTTAGGGTTTAGGGTTTAGGATTTAGGGTTTAGGAGTTAGGGTTTAGGGGTATACACTCCTGATGTGCCCTATACAAATTAAGGGGCCATACATCGGAACCCTTGAAGGGAGGTTAGGGTTAAGGGCCCATGTAACTACCCTTTAAACCACTGCGTCAACTATCTCGAGGTCCAACCTAGGCCGGGGGGCGGACTTCGAAAGTCAGAGCGCCGAGCAACTTTTTGCGGGGGCTTACCAGGATGGGCGACTAGGCCTTGAAATCCCCTAAACCCTAAACCCTAAACCCTAAACCCTAAACCCTAAACCCTAAACCCTAAACCCTAAACCCTAAACCCTAAACCCTAAACCCTAAACCCTAAACCCTAAACCCTAACCTATAGAGGGCCTTTGAAGAGATTGGAATAGCCCATCCTGGTGGGGTTTCGGCCCCACTTAAGTCCCTGCAAGGGCGATAAGGGAGCGCTCCTCCCAGCCGTTGAGGGCGCGCTTGACAGATTCGGAGTCCAGGTTGGAGATGATGTAATCATCATCTCTAAACCTCGGCTTAGGAGTTTAGGGTTTAGGGTTTAGGGTTTAGGGTTTAGGGTTTGGGGTTTAGGGTTTAGGGTTTAGGGTTTAGGGTTTAGGGTTACCGGTTTCAAGGGACTAAAGGAGGGGCCCTTTTCAGGGACCTTAAGGGTTATTTAGGGGCTTGTTAGGTTTGCAGGGACTATATAAGGTACATATAAGGGTTGCATAGGGGAATAAGATTCAGGGTCCCTTCCAGGGTCCCTCCTTCGACCCCTCAACGGTAGTGGCTCTTGAAGCGATGTAGGCATCGCAATGGCCGGTGGGCCTTCGGGGTCGAGGGTATAAACGAGGGGATCCCAAGCCCGAAACCCTAACACCCAGACCCCTCTGATTCCCGAACGAGAAACCGAGAAAGCACCTTTAGGGACTTGATAGCTGCATGGAGCTATGATTTGTTGCCCTTCCCGAATATGTCAGGGGCCACTGAATTGTTGGGGTGGGTCAACAAATCAGGAAGGGGCGTGAGGACTTTAAATGGCGGGCCGAGCAGCACGTCCAGAACAGACTGCCTCCTCAGCACAAGATCCATTGGCAATGAGTTTTCCACACAAAAAGGGACTACTGGGGCAGTCGCCTTTACATATCAAAAGGGCTGAGGCTACAAGCTTCTGCTTGCACGCGCCCCACCCACAAGAACCCGCCGGACCGGACAAAATCGCGGCGAGCTTACAATCGAAAGCCCTACTTAATTACTCTACATTGACGGCAGGACCGGGGAAACGTGTTTCAAACGGTGAGTGGCCAGTGAGGGCAGTTTCCCAGCCCCCACACTGCACCCAATAAACCTAACACACAGGAGACCTTTTTGGGGGCCAGCGCGTCCGATCCGGGAAGGGAACAGTACAGGAGCAGTTGTAGTTCGTTTAGAGGTCCGCGGCATTCAACATTAACAACACGTACACTACATGAGGGTGGGGGGGCCTTATGAACAAATCAAGTCTCCGGATTCTCCGTGGCATATCTCGGGGAATAGGATTGATTCGGGCCTATAAGTATAGAACTGAAATCTAAGAACCCTGAACCCTATACACCCTCTTCACCACAAACGCTAAAACCTGAACAATCCTAACCTATGTAAAGCACCTGGGCCACCCTGATCGCAGATCCTGCGCACTACCTACATGGGATCCTATACTAGCTACTCAGTGCTCGCGGCTTAGCAGGCTTTGTAGGGTTTACAGGGTTTACGGTTTAGTGAATTTGTACACTCCTGCACCTCAGATAATCTCAACCACACCGTCAAAGGCCCAAATAACGCTTGAATTAGCCTCAAGTTTTCCATGTGGGGATAGAAATGAAATCCGGCAAGAAACGCGTTCACATATTTTTTTGTGTTTTTTTTCAGATGCATGCTCTAGGGAAAGCGAAGATTAGCCTTTGAGTTCTAAGGGGGGTTACCGAGCACCTGCAAGGGTACTGCTTCGACCCCCTGATCTAAGGTCCGCAAACCCCACACCCTAAATCACTCAAGGATAGCGTGGAGGGTTCCAGGTATGGGGCCCTCTGAATGTGGGTCCCTTGAAATATTAACCCTTACATACACACGCTATAGAATAAGGGCCCATACTTCGGAGTCCCGATGAACAAGGGTGAGGGGCCCTACTAAGGGCCCATGGTTCCAACCGTAAGTCAGGCGGGGGCCAGAACAGGGAACCCTGGACCCTAAACCCTAAACCCTAGACCCTAAACCCTGTAAACCCTAAACTGCGGGGGGTTCAGAACAGGATCCCATGGTACTTTGTTCCGTCCCAGGTTCCCGCAGAAGGGGCCGAAAGCGAAGCACTTGCGGCCCTCGAAAACAGTGACCCCATCCACCTCGGTTTTTGAAGTTCAAGTGCTGAGGTTTAGGGTTTAGGCTTAAGGCTTCGGGCTGAAGGGTTGCAGGGTTTTGGGGTTTCGGGTTTTCGGGCTTAGTTCGTGAGATATATTGCTTCAGGGTCTTTTGCCGCCACGCTTGGTGTCTGGCAATGGCAAAGCCGGCATCGTTGCATGGGGTTTAGAGCTTAGGGTTTAGGGAATGCAAACGCATGCCCCGGTAGGGTTCAGAGTTTGGCGGGCTTAGGGGTTGGGGCTTAGGGTTGAGGGTTTGCCATGAAGGCGTGCAATCCGCTTCCCACAAAAGCAGTCGTGCTCTGCATTTCAATGAAGATGTGCTCTGCACCGAGGGCCTACGTGTGGAGGCTCATGGGTACCGACCCAGAGGGTCCATTTTGTATTGCCAAGGTACCCAAAAACCCTATTTAGTATTGTTTTTGGGTACCTAATTCCATAATTGTAATGCACATGGACCCTCTGGATTATAAGTAGCGGGGCGGGGGGGGGGGGGGGGGGGGTTGGGGGGTTGGAAAGGAGGGTGAACGTGTTGGAACCGTGAAAACTTCGGGCGCCTATAAACCTACAACTATGTACCCATGAATCTTCAAGCACCTTGCAGAGTCAGAGAACTTTCCAGCTCATTGCAAGTCAACCACGGTAAACCTCAGGCTCTCAGAACTAGATTGCAACAGCAACTCATTCAACACCTTGCCAAGATGCCCTCGTTGGCCGGCCGTTGAAGTCTGGCGGAGTCGAGATGTTCTTCACAAATCTTGAGGGGTAAAGAAACCTCAACCCTAACCGCTAAACCCTACACCCTAAACCCTAAGCCCTAACCCTACACCCTAAACCCTAAAACCTAAACCCTAAACCCAAAACCCAAAACCGGTTGAGGGTCCATGGGGGATTCGGAATCCTCGCAGGGACACGCTGCTCAAGGGGTTTCACTTTTACTCAGGGCTAACGTAGCAGGGGCCCGTATGTGGAGTAGGGGAGTGTTGCAGTAGCAGGGGAGGATCCCGTATTTGAAGGAAGGAGCCCAGAATTCTACGCCCCATATGGGTGGTTGTCAAAAATATTGTCCCTTTTGGACTCCCTCTTCCAATACGGCCCCCAATTTTTATGGTACCCTAAAAGGTGTCATAATTTTGACAACCCATATTGAGGGGGATATAGCCGGTAAGCACGGACACCCCGCAGCCGAAAGCCCTGAAAAGGAAGCCCTAAACCCTAAACCCTAAACCCACAAACAGGAAGCCCAGAAGCTCCAGCTGCCAGCGTAGATGGTCCACGGGCGCTCGTCGCCCACGGAGCGCTTGTGGTCGGCATCCAACTGCCTGGACTTTGGGCTAAGAGCTCAGGGGTAAGGGGTTCGGGGTTTAGGGTTTAGGATTTAGGGTTTAGGGGTTCGGGCTTAAGGGGTTCAGGGTTTAGGGTTTAGGATTTAGGGTTTAGGGGTTCGGGCTTTAGGGGTTCAGGGTTTAGGGTATAGGATTTAGGGTTTAGGGTTCAGGGTTTAGGGGTTCGGAGTTCAGGGTTCAGGGTTTAGGGTTCAGGGTATAGGGTTTAGGGTTCAGGGTTTAGGGTTTTTGAGGGGTTGAGGGCTTCGGGCCAAGTTCGGAGCCTACAAGTGCAGATGACCTCTCAGAACGCTCCATTTCGACTGCTAGTTCGTTGCTGTTGGGTGGAAGGCCCTGTAGATTCCTGTTCCCTGCTAATTACCATCGATGCACGCTCCATGCGCCACATGCCATGTATGCCATGCGGGCATCAGATTCTCTGCCGCTGCGCGGGAAGACGCCCGAAACCACCCGAAGCAATCCTTAAACACATACAGTGCTTGCACACCCAGCTTTTGCTCCTCAACTAAGGGGGTTCTACCTGAAATTCCCAGCAGCGTTCTGCATGTCATTGAAAGGCGAAAGCTTGAACCCTAAACTCTGAACCCTGAACCCTTCATCCTGAATCTCTAGACCCTCGACATTCCTGAAATACCCTACAACCTGAACCACTGGATCCTCAAAACCCGAACCATAATAACTCATAACCCTAAAAACTCATAATCCTCACTGCGCTAAGCCCTACGACCTAGTAACCCCTAGTCCCCAATAACTCATTGCCCTAACTGCCCACAAGCAGAGTAACCAATAGCCCTAAACCCTGAGCCCCTAGACCCTAAACCCTAGAGCCTAAACCCGAAACCCTAAACCCGAAACCCTAAACCCTAAACCCTGAGCCAGATGCTCCACCAGGGCATCGCCATCGATGGTAATGTTCAGGATCTGCCTCGCGAATGGGAACTTTGGGGGATTGGCCCTGGGATTCCCGGGGCTTGGGCGTGTTTCGGGTTTAGGGGTTAGGGGTTAGGGTTTAGGGTTGAGGGTGGAGGGTTGAAAGTTTGGGGTCTTAGGGCCTCGGGACTTCGATTCTGGCAGGTTGGACGAAACCACCCGAAGGAACCCCTAAACCCTAAACCCTAAACCCCAAAGACTCCAGGCCAAGCGCCCCCCAAAGATCTCTGCACACGCCGCCACCATAGTTCGCATGAGCAAGAGCTACAAGGGCCCTTAAAATTGGGTTAAGGCTTCGGGGGGGCTTCTTCACAACCCTCGGCCCTGCATTGGGTTAGGGTTTAGGATTTTGGGCTTGAAGGACTGGTTGGTTCTCAAGCCCTGCACGCATTGGCTTCGTGGAATCACAAGAGCCTTGCCCCGGAACAGGAAAACCCGTACCCCTAAACCCTAAACCCTAAGCCCTAAACGTGTAGGGTGCAGGATGTGAAGTTGCAGCCATTAAGAGAAAGGGTTGCCCCCAAACCCCAAACGCTAAATAACCCCCCCCCCCCACATGCACGCTGAATTGGCAGCTGGGGTGCTCGTTGATTTCGTGGAAGCGCTGGAGGTACTTGGGATCCAAGATGTTACCTTCGGCAGGTTTTGGTTTTAGGGTTTGCGGCTCAGGGCTTAGGGTTTTAGGTTTAGGGTTTAGGGGTTTCGGGTTTAGGGCTTAGGGTTTGGGGTTGAGAGTGTGCGGCTACGAAGCTCAGGGTTGTCGAACATCGGGGCGGGGAGGGGGGCTAGAACGGCACAGGTTAGGGTCTAGAAGCTTCTTAAACACGTAGGTGCACCTATATGTAACATGTACATAGAAGAACCCCTGTACATGAACGTACAAACCACATGTCTATGTAAATATGTTGTATAGGGACAGAGAAAAAGATTTTACTGAGATGCATAGACCAGCTCTGGGGACATCGAAATAGGGTTTAGGGTTTGGGGTTGATTGCTTTCTTGCACCACACGGCCAGGGGTCTCACGCTCGCACACCTGCACATCCTCGCTGGTTTTGTGCCCTGTGGCAACAGCACGTTACAGCAGAGACAATCATCTAGCAAAGGGGCCTAGTTCATTGGAATGGGCTTTTGGGTAGAATATTCTTATAGGTGGACTAGGGTTTAGGGTTTAGGGTTTAGGGTACTATCTAGGACGTGGCTCAGTTCTCTTCGTCGACATCGGCGCATGTCGCAGAGAAGAGGTTGATGCGGGCATTTCCCGGCCACGTGTTCGACACCTCGGTGTGCGGCTTCAGGTTAAGGGTTAAGGGTTAAGGGTTTAGGGTTTAGGGTTTAGCGTCTTTAGGGCCAGGTTCGTAGGGTTTAGCGTTAGGGCTTTAGGGTTTAGAGTTCTTTGACGTTGGCGCACGCGCGCATGCTCGCATGAGGGTCATGTGCGTTTGAGGCGGTTGGGCTTGTGTGTTGGGTTGGAAGTGCTGGCTGCTCGTTGAGGTTGTTTGACGAATCTTCGGCATGAAGCAAGGCCGGCAGATGCGAAGACGGCCAAAAAACGGCCGCGTCTTAGCTTGTGGGTATTTTTACCCAATCAGGGGACCCCTGTCGCCATTAAGACTCCATATTGTCGTAGGAACCTGACCATGGTGTGGGGCAGGAAGGGAAGCGGAACTGGGAAAGCGGAAGCGCAGAGATTCGGTTGAGATGCGGCCTTCTACCTTGGGGCCTCATATACTTATAAGCAAGTCTAGACCCAGGAGTCTCCTAGTCATAAGAAGGGTGACCCTGTTTGGGTTTAAGGGGATTATAAGGGAACCCTAACCCCACAAAAAGGGAATCAGGGCCTACTCTGGGTCCAAAATTCTAAACCCTAAAGTAGGGTATTTATGACACAGCCTGCCAATACCCCTGGACCTCCAGCCGGGCTATCAGGCTATCATGGATGAGGTCCTTTGGGTGGGGGAGGGAGTGGTTAGGTGTAGGGCTTAGGGTTTACGACTTAGGCTTTGGGGTTTAGGGTTTAGGGTCTAGGGTTCAGGGCTTATAGGGTTTAGGGGGATTACATAGGAGGATCAGGGATCACGGTAGGCTTCGAGTCACAGCACGAACTGTAAACATTCCGAACTCCAAACCTGCATGACTCAACAACCTGCCTGGCCCTAGACGGTATAAACCCTACGCTGCAACATTCTTCGGTGGCCAACCTTACTAGACCCAAGATCCTAGGAATAAAAGGGTGCCCTTTGTGCAAGGTTTCAAGCTCAAAGGGGCTTAAGACGGAACCCGAACCCTAACACAAAAACTTAAGGGCCTACCCTGGGTCGTACCTTAACAAGATTCATGGCCGCGAGAACGGCTGCCGTGTACTTATTGCGGGTTCAGGGAAGGAGCAGCGCTGCATTTGTTTCTGACACTTCGCGCGCTCTCCGTCAGTCATTGGCATCTGCATGTAGAGCACTGCAGATTCAGCGTGCCCAGACCCTTCCTGTGTCTGACCTTGCTCATTCTCCGCGCTAAACCCTAAACCTTAAACCCTAAACCCCAACCCAAACTGCCTGTCAGCACCCCGCCATCCCAAGAAAAGCCCCGGATTACATACTCAAGAGAAAGAACTTCCGCTTCCCCTAACCCCTTCCCCCTCTCAAAGCTCCAGACCTCGGGAAAACCAACAGAATCCCAACCTCTAAACCGCCTATAAACGCTATCAATCCTACAAACCCCCATAAGCCCGATAAACCCTGTAAATCCTATAAACCCTATAAGCCCTATAAACCCTATAAGCCCCATAAACCCGATAAGCGCTACAAGCCCTTTAAACCCTACAGACCCTTTAAGCCCTATGAACCCTATGAGCCCTATAAGCCCGATAACCCCTCTAAACCCTACACTCCAATCCCAAGCTACCAGGGCCAGACCCTAAACCCTAAACCCTAAACCCTAAACCCTAAACCCTAAACCCTAAACCCTAAACCCTAAACCCTAAACCCTAGACAACCCTCCAAGGGTCTGGTTCCGCTAGCCAGAAGGACTCTCCTCCGAGGGGCATCTTCTGTCGTGGAGTCCCTGGGTTCTAGGGACTGGGTTTAGGGTTTAGGGTTTAAGATTTAGGGTTTGGGATTTGGGGTTTAGGGTTTGGGGTTCGGGTTTTGGGGTTTGGGGTTTGGGGTTTGGGGTTTAGGGTCAGGGGTTTAGAGTTTATAGAGCTTTGGGGTAAAGGATACAGGGTTTATGGAGTTTGGGGTGTATGGGGTTTGGGGTTTAAAGTTTAGGGCTGAAAGAGTCTTGGGGTTTAGGGTTTAGGATTTAGGGTTCAGGGTTTGGGGTTAGGCTTATACGGCCCTAGACATTTGACCCGAAGCCCTCATGCAGAACCAACCGGAATACCGGTATTGCACAGTAGGGAAGGAAGGAATGCAGGAATTGGGCAGCAGGGGGGGGGGGTGCGATTAAATCATCCTCCTACCATTCCAGAGACTGAGCCGTTGTTAATCCTAAACTATAAGCCCTAAACCCTAAACCCTAAACCCTAAACCCTAAACCCTAAACCCTAAACCCTAAGCCCTACACTTCTAACCCTTCAAGGTGTTTGAGAACTGGGGATGCGTGGGGTTGAGAGGGGCTCTGCGGCTCGGGGCCCCTCCGTTACTGCCAAGAGCTCAGGAGACTTTCGGCGTGTCTTTGGGGGGATGCTTTCAGGGATGTGGGCTGACAAAAGAGGGTGAGGGTTTAGGGTTTAGGGTTTAGGGTTCAGGGTTCAGGGTTCAGGGTTCAGGGTTCAGGGTTCAGGGTTTAAAATTTAGGGTTTAGGCTGATTTGGGATGATTTCGGGTGTCATCCATGGGCTGCTTGTTAAGGACCTCAGCACCCCGTCTCCTTTCGTCACAAGTCTCCTGAGCTTTCAAGGCATTTGCAGCAGCTTCGGTGCTTGCAGGGGGTTTAGGGTTTAGGGTTTCGGGTTTAGGGTTTAGGGTTTAGGGTTGCAGGAACGCGGGGGCGCCTAGCGCAAGGCGGCCTGATTTCCAGCCGCGCACCGCTCGCGTCGTACGTCGGAAACGTGGCCTTCGAAAGGCCAGCAAAGAGAAAGCGCTAGGGCAATGGCCCTTGCACTTCCAGATTCACTAACTTACCATCCTTCTTGTAGGCAGCTCTGAAGCGACTCAGATACGGAACAATAATCCCCGAATACTAAATACTGTTTTAAATACTCCCCATACACTATAAAATAACAACACGGGGCGGGAGTCTATACTAGGGGGAAGGGATTGCCTGCCCACTTCCCTCCTAAGTACAAGGAAGCCCTGAACCCTAAACCCCAAACCCCAATCCCCAAACCCTAAACCCTAAAACCCTAAACCCTAAACCCCAAACCCTAAAGCCTAAACCCTAAACCCTAAAACCTAAACCCCATTATCTTGGTCCCGGTCGTGGAGGCTCTCAGGCCCCACCTCCTTTCGTCGGCACCTCCGGTTAGGGGGGGGGGGGTTTACAAGTAGGGTTTAGGAGGTTTTGGGGTTGAGGGTTTAGGGTTTAGGGTTTAGGTTTTAGCTTTTGGGGTTACAAGTAGGGTTCTTTAGTTGCTGAAATCATAAGCCCCCCAAAAAGGTGCGCACTTTCAGTTCTATAGGGGATGAAAGTACGTAATCCCAAAAAGTGTAAAGTGTGCTCGCTCAGCTCCTAGGGGTTTAGGAGGGTTTGGGGTTGAGGGTTTAGGGCCCTTCGGTACATAAAGGGGTCCCCAACTAAGGGCCAGAACCCTAAACCCTTGTAACACTATAAACCCTAAGGCCTTTCCCAACTATGGGCCTCTGCACCCCCAAACCCCAAACCCTAAACCCCGAACCCTAAGCCCTAAACCCCGAACCCTAAACCAAAAACCCCAAACCCTAAACCCTAAACCCTAACCTCGACAACGCGCCACTGACTTACGCCTCAGCTTGAGATTTGCAAAGCCTGGCTTCTTGAGGATTATGGGGACATGGGCATGGCCACCAACAATTCGGGTCGGGGTTTGGGGTATGGGGTTTGGGGTTTGGGGTTTGGGGTTCTGGATGCAGGGCCTAATTATACGGGTGCTCTAAGGCGGTGCTAACTCAGTAAGGTTCAGGCCTTTTGGGGTCTAGGGATTCGGGTTTAGTTTTACTATGTAGGGACCATAAAGGGAATATCATTAGTACTTCTTCTGACCCCATGTAGCACATAATAGAGGCCGGCCCTCGGCCCTCCATCCTCTTAGCTCTCATTCATGTGGGGTGCTCCTAACCCTACGGATAAGTACCCATGAACCTCCAAGTAGCCCTAAACCCTAAACCCTAAACCCTAAACCCTGAACCCTGAACCCTGAACCCTTGCTCCCCGCCGTGCCTTCAGAATCCGCTTGATCTCTGTGGCGGCTTGCACCTGACTTATCGGAAAGCCCTCGGAGACCGCTTGGGACATGTTAGGGTTTAGGGTTTAGGGTTTAGGGTTTAGGGTCTAGGGTTTAGGGTTTACGGATTAGGGTTAAGGGTTTAGGATGGGTTTAGGGCGCCTTTATAGCCCCTCCCCTGTGTGACGTTACTTGGGGCTACATAAGGGCCCCCAGCAGGCAAACCCTTGAAGGAGCCCTCTGGGCCCTATAGCTCCTGAATTCCTTGCAAGCCGGTAAGCTTCTGTTGGGACTCCTGTCGTTGCTTGTTGGGGGGGCTGGCCCGATAAACCCTGAACCCTGAACCCTGAACCCTGAACCCTGAACCCTGAACCCTGAACCCTGAACCCTGAACCCTGAACCCTAAACCCTAAACCCTAAACCCTAAACCCTAAACCCTAAACCCTAAACCCTAAACCCTGACCCTAAACCCTAAACCCTGGGCACCTTCTCCGACTCTGTGAGTTCGGGCTCTGCAGGCCAGGCATCATCTGGCCAGCCGCCTGCAGCCAAAGCCGTGCACCCGTGCGCCCTACACACCTGAACCCGGCCCCTAACCTAGAGCCTGAACCCTAAAACCCAAGAACCCTGAACCTCAGACGCTGTGCCCGAGAGGTGGAGGGGTTGGGTTCAGGGGTTCCCTAAAAACCCCAAAACCTTTTCAGCCTTGGGATGTGACCCCGTATACTGACATCCCTTAATAGTCATTATAATCCCTACTAAAGGACTGTTAGTATAAGGGGGAACATCCCAACCCAAAACCCTTTCAGCCTTGGGCTCAGGGCGTTTGGGATTCTTTGGATTTGGGAGGGTCGCGGTGGGGTTGGGCTACACTTGGCCCTCTTGGTACCATAAGGCAAAAGGGTCACAAGGACTGCACAATTCAAAACGAGACCCTTAATGAACCCCGAACCCTCACTGAACCTTAAACCCACATTCCCCCCCCCCCCCCCCCCCCCCAACCCTCATAACCCAAACCCTAACCCTATAGTAGCACTCATCTTAACCCCCCAAACCCTAAACCGTTGTGTCAGCATCCGAACACTTAAGCCCCACATAGCCCAAATATTTATTCGTACGGCTTCTCGGCGCACAGTCACAGTCTTAGAGCCTTAGGGTGAGGGGGTTACGGCCATAGCCAGATGGAACTGTGGATACCCTGTAGGCCTAGCCTCTAAGCCCTAGAACCATACAAACCCTAAAGCCCTGAAGCCCTAAAGCCTAAAACCCTAAGGCCCTCAAAGCCGAAAACCTTGAAACCCTGAAGCCCAAAGCACCAAAGTTCCAAAAACCGAAAACCCTGAACAAAAAGGGGAACCAGGGCCTACTCTGGGTCCTAGCAAAATAAGCTTCGGCTTCTTCCCGGCGGTTCCAGGCCTGCGGTGTCTACGGCATGGCGATCGTCCTGGGCTTTGGCTGAATTTTGGGGGCTTTAGGGGCCTCAGCTTGTCTTTTCGTTGTTTTGTTTATTTGTTGTTGTAGTTTTAGGTTATTGTTTTCCTTGCTTGTTTGATTGTTTTTTTTTGGTGGGGGTGGAGACCTAAACCCTATAGACTATAGACCCTAACCTCTTAGCCCTAAACAGGCTTAGGGGGGGAGGGGGGGGGCTTCGGGCTGAAGGTTTTACCGGGAAGCCTTCGGGCTGAAGGTTTCGGTGTTCGGCTTCGGTGTTCGGTTCTCGGGTTTTAGGGTTTTTTTTTTTTTTTTTTTTTAAGTGAGTCGGACTTTTTAGAGGTTTAAGGTTTGGGTGTTTAGGGTTTAGGGTTCAGGGTTGAGGGACTTGAGGTTGAAGGTCGGAGAACCACGGTGGTTTTGCTGCATTCTGCATTCTGCAGGCTTGAAACCGACACCGAAGCCCTAAACACTAAACTTCAAACCCCAAAGCCTTGACCCAAACCCGAAACCCGAAACCCGAAACCCGAAACCCGAAACCCGAAACCCTAAACCCTAAACCCTAAACCCTAAACCCTAAACCTCAACCCTACACCCTAAACCCTAAACCCTAAACCCTAAACCCTAACCCTAAACCCTAAACCCTTAACCCTGAACCTCTAAACCCTAAACCCCAAACCCTCCAAAGACCTCCTCCAGAACCCACGTTTTGAAACACTGGAGCAGAAAACGCGCGACTCCCACGGCCAAGGCACGGATTCCCAGTCGCAGGTGAGCGGGCCGACTTCGCACCACTCTTCGCCGTAGTACTCGTACTCATCATACTGATCATACTCATCTTCCTAGGCGGTGATTAGGGGGGTTTTGGGTTTAGGGTTTAGGGTTTATGGTTTAGGGTTTAGGGTTTCATGGAACCGCTTAAAGGGGGCCTTCGAATTTCGGGGGCGCGCGGCTTCGCTCGATAAGATCCACTGGCTGTAGGGCCCCTGAGCCCTAACCCTAGAAAACACTCCTAGAAAACACTGTAACCCCCATTAACCCCACAAACCTCCAAAAGCAGCCTAGAAACACTACGAACCCCATAAACCCTACAAACCCCTGAAACTCCTGAACATTCAACCTGAAACCCTTAAACCCTAAACCCTAAACCCCTCAACTCTCAACTCCGCAGCCTTTCCCAATGCTCCGAACGCCCGAGCGTCTGCGTACTTGGGGTCGTCAGGATAATCCTCGACATGCCCAGACCTCTGATCCCCAAGACCTATATAAAACCCTATGTAAACCCTAAACCCTAAACCCCAAATCCTAAACCCTAAACCCCAAACCCTAAACAACCCAGCTGGAAAATTTGGGGCTTGCGGTCCTTAGAAGCCTGAACCCGGAACCCCTGAACCCTACACCCTGAACCCCTGAACCCCTAATGAGTCCGTTCTTTGCTGGAATTTGGAAGGACCCACCCGTACAAGAAGTGGTGTCCTAGGGCTTGGGGGCTTAGGGGTGTAGGGGGGCTTAGGGGCCTGGGGGCTTCGGGGCTTAGGGTTTAGGGTTTCGGGTTTAGGAGCTCCTGGTCGTAGTCCGCCTTGTAGGCGTTCGGACCGGCGGGGAGGCCATTTTCGAGGCGGTACTCCTTGAAGCCAGGCTTCGAGAGGATTTAGGGTTTAGGGTTTATCCTTCTTGAGCAGCGCCCCAACCCTAAACCCTGAACCCTGAACCCTCAGACCCGAAACCCTCAAACCCCGTGCCAGGCAACCCTAAACCCTACACACTAAACCCTAAAACAATCCGAGGTTCGAGGTCACCAACCTCCCAGGCCCAGCTAAGCGCACCGACGTCCCAATATTCCTTGGCGTCGTAGCCGCTTTTGGGGGGTTTTTGGATTGAGGGCTCAGGGTTTGTCTGGGGCTCCATTTCCTAAAATTTTGGGGGGTTATGCCCTATATTGCTATAGCCTATATTTAGGGTGTTACAACCTGCTGTTATTGTGGGTTTGGGAGTCGCAGGTAGTGTTTAGGGTTTCAGGCTTATAGCCCTAGGGTTCTGAGGATGCATCTCTTTAGGGGTTGGGTGGGCCGCATTAAGATGCACTTAGGCGCTTCTTGAGGGGCACAGTGCTTGGAGGGTCCAGGAGGGGTTTAGGGTTGTAGGGTGTTAGAGGTTTGCTTGCGGCTATTTTGAGCCTTTTGGGGTGATCTGGTTTTCGGCTTTGGGTTTGGGGCTGTAGGGGTCCAGGCTTTGGGGTTCTAGGGTCTAAGGGGGCTGTAGGGTTTTAGGTTGATGGCTTCGGGAGGACTTTGGGGTTTTCGGGCTAAGGGTTGCGGCTTTTCGGCTTCGGGCGTCTGGGGGGGTAGTCACGGTTGCTGCTGGGCGGGGACAGGCGAAGGCCGGAGGCTTTTCCCCTAAACCCTAAACCCTAAACCCTAAACCCTAAACCCCAATCGTGCAGGTCCGGACATGTCATGTGAAGATGAAGCCCTGCCGGTTCCGCGTTCGGGTTTAGGCCTCAGGGTCCGAAGGGTTCCTATTTAGGGTTCAGCGTGATAGTACGCAGACCTAAATGCAACTGCGACAAGATCCTCAGTGTTCGTTCCTTTTTGGGGACGAGGGGCTATCCCTGCATTCTTGGGGTAGGTACGCAAATATGGGCCCTTAAATGGGGACCCCTTATATGCCCCTTCTGTACCCGATACAACCCAGGGGCGCATACTTCAGAACCCTTTAAAGGAGGTAAGAGACCATATTCAGGGACCATGAAACTACAACCCCTAAACCCTAAACCCTAAACCCTAAACCCCTCCATATTGCGCCCCCCAGGCTCGGCATCCCCGTCGTAGGGCCAATCCTCTTCCGCCTCATCAACCTCAGCCTCCTCTTCTTCATCCTCCTCCTGCGGGCAGGTCTGAGGCCTACCCTAATGGGGTTTAGGGTTTGGGGTTTAGGGTTTGGGGTTTAGCGTTTATGGTAACTTTAGTCATCCTCCTCCTGCGCGGGTCGACCCTACTGGTTGCTTCAGAACCCCTCCCCAAAAAAAACACACACACACACACAAAGAAACTTCCCTATAATAATTATTACCCTATGAGGACCATATCATCTTATATTTGTTTGGGGGGTTCTTCAGGAACTAGTAGCTAAGCCCTACTCGAAGGTCATATTAGGCTGGGGAGCCAAATTGCTAGGGGTTAGGTTTAGGGTTTAGGGTTTAGGGTTTAGGGTTTAGGGTTTAGGGTTTAGGGTTTAGGGTTTAGGGTTTAGGGTTTAGGGTTTAGGGTTTAGGGTTTAGGGTTTAGGGGTTAGGGTTTAGGGTTTAGGGGTAGGGTCTAGGGTCTAGGGTCTAGGGTCTAGGGTCTAGGGTCTAGGGTTCTAGGGTTTCTAGGGTTTAGGGTTTAGGGTTTGGGGTTTAGGGCTACTAAAGGTTCAAATGTCAAAACACTAACTCAAGCCCTGAACTCCAACAAGCCACCCCAGGGCCCCCCCTGGGCCTGTTCTGCATCGGCCCAGGCGCACTCCTCGCAGAACGTGTGCTTGCACGATGGGCAGGCAAAGCGCTGGACGCTTCCTTTGACTTCCTCGCCTTGGCTTTTCTGCCAATTGCTTAAGAACCCCTCAAAAAATAAGAAACATCTTCCTTATTGAGGGTAATATAGGGATTAGTTTTGTTTTTTTAGGGGGGGGTCTTAAGCAAATAGCATTTTTGAGTTTAGGGTTTAGGGTTTAGGGTTTGGGGTTGAGTCTTGAGTCGAGCTTAGGGCTATTTTTTGGGCATTTTGGGGTATTCTTGGCTAAGGGAATTCAGGTGGCTTGGAGCCAGGAAAGGACGGAAGTCAAGGATAACACTGCCTTCGGCGTCGTTTTGAGCACAAGGTTCTTGGTCTTAGGGTTTAGGGTTTTAGGGTTTAGGGTTTAAGGCAAAATGCAACCCAGTCACACAATTTGCAATACCAACGGCTCTGCTCCCCTTCGTCGATGAGGCAGGGGTGGGAAGGGCACAAAGGGCATACCAGTGCTTCTTCGTCGTCCATGCGTTCAACCACGGCGCACGGATCGACTGAGGCTGTCAAAGTCTAAACTAAAACTGGGCCGTCGCTGCTGCAGGAAGACTTAGGGTTTAGGGTTTAGGGTTTAGGGTTTAGGGTTTAGGGTTTAGGGTTTAGGGTTTAGGGTAAGGGTTTAGGGTTTGACTGGCAGATGCGCATGGCTGCTAGTTGTCTCAAAGCTCCGGTGCCAAAAGAAGCCCAGAACCTAAGACCCCACAGACCCCAAAAGGCTTTACGCAGCCCACCCAACCCGAAACCTAATACCCAAACTCAAGCCGCAAACCCCTGGACCATCAGAGCCGGAAGAAGAGTTCCCAGTTTTCCTACTGAAGGCTCTCAGACACGGGGTAGGTAGCCCTCTGCACTCCAGCCATTTGCGTCTCCGTTGACGCGACAAAATCAACGTCGAGCTTATGTAGATGAGAAGCCTCACGAATACGTTAAACCAGGATTTTGGAGCTTTGGGGGTAAAAGGGGTTATCGTTTTGGGGGTTTAGGCTTAAGGGTGTCCGTTTCAGTCCCTAAACCCTAAACCCTAAACCGTAAACCCTAAACCCTACTGGGAGGCTGGAAGCTGAACCCACTGGAAGCCGGGTTCCTCGCGTAGTCGTTGTGGGTCAGGGCCAGTGAGCCTGCAACGCACCCCTGGACCCCTAGACCCGAAATCCCCAACCCTAAGCCCTAAGTCCTAAATCGTAAACCCCAACCCTAACCCTAAACCCTAAACCCTAAACCCTTAAACCCTTAAACCCCTGCAATAAAGAAGACCAATTCAAGGGTTTAGGCTTGAGGGCTCGGGCTTCGGCTCCTCCGCGGGTCGAAACTCTGAAGGAAGACTACAGGACCGGAAAAAGTCAAAAACGCCCGCTTCCGGTCCCAGAAACCCTAAACCCTAAACCCTAAACCCTAAACCCTAAACCCTAAACCCTAAACCCTAAACCCTAAACCCTAAACCCTAAACCTAAACCCTAAACCCTAAACCCTAAACCCTAAACCCTAAACCCCCAAAACCCTGAACCCCAACTTCCCTTCCTTCACCTCCCCCCACAGATTGGCGCTCGAAGCCCTAAACCCTAAACCCCACAATCCTAAACCCCACAATCCTGAAAAGCCCGGCCCGAAACCCGAAATTCCACGGGGCGCCTGCAGGAACCCACTGCTTCTCTGGCCGCGTCTCGCTCCTCCGAGACGGTTCTTCCGTTGGTTCTACAGATTCTCCTTTAGGGTTTAGGGTTTAGGGTTTAGGGTTTAGGGTTTAGGGTTTAGGGTTTAGGCTATTTCTGGTTTTTTTGGCTATTCTTGCCATTGTCGAAATGAGTATTGCTATTCTTGTTACTACGGGCAGAGATGCTGCGTGCCGCCGCTGCCGCCGCCGCTGCCGCCACACTTTGTGTTGAAAACTTGGGCGGTTTAGTGCGACAGCTGGTTTTTGATGCTTTTTGCTGGCGTGCCGGGCTGCAAGAGCCGGCTAAGAGTTTGACAAGGCTCGTGAGGAAAGCAAAGCCACCACCGCAGACGACGACGAAAACCAGGCTACCAATCAGGCTCTTCACCTCAGCTGGGGTGGATGTACAAATGGGGGAGGGGGGCTCTGCAAAAGTTGAACTGCTATGAGGGGTTTAGGGTGGTTTGTGGTTTAGGCTTATGTAAAGTTATGCAGGGTTGAGGGCCCATAGAACGTAAATGATTGGTCCAATCCAACCCCAGTTTTCTCAGGCCAATACCAATAGCTTGGACAATCTCCGTGCAATTCCCCTTTCTATAAACTAAACCCTAAGTCCGGAAGGATCCCGCGGAAAATGCACCCTAAACCCTAAACCCTAAACCCTAAACCATTTGGAAGCCCCGGAGACAAACCCTGCACAGACGGGCACAGACACATAGCCAGGGCTAGATGGACACAGAGAGAGACACTTAGGGTTTAGGGTTTAGGGTTTAGGGTTGGGGACACTGGGGAATGCTTGCCACAGCCCCGATAAGACAGTGATAGCATGTAGGCCTTTATGGACCAACTGCAACGACCAGGAAGGGACCCGCTAGGCTGTTTAGGGTTTAGGGTTTAGGGTTTAGGGGAGTGATGAGCCACAAGAGATGCGTCCCAGCTGCCGGATGCCGCCCGACCTTGCGGCCGGCGTTCTCGAAGATGCTTTCGAGGAAGCGTTCGACGACACCTCGGAGAAAAGAAAAGGGCAGTCCAGGATGGGCTATTAGACCCTATAATCCCCATAATGAACCTTTTAAAGGGTTGTTTTAAGGGACTATGGGGTATACTAGCCAATCCTGGTTCCCAGGTCCGAGGCGTGCACTGCGCTGTGCGCCAACCCCGAACCCCAAGCCCCTCGCCCCTAAACCCTAAGCCTCAGAACCCCCCCCCCCCCCAACCCTAAACCCAAAACCCAAAACCCTAAACCCTAAACCCTCAACCCCCCCCCCCCCCCCCCCCCCCAAATAAAAAACCCAACCCTAATCCGCCAAACACTTGCACACCAAGTTGAAGTCTAAGGGAAAAGTTACACGGGCCCTGAATATGGGCCCTTACAAGGGGAATCCATCTATACCCCTTTTTGACTGTAGACCCTATACAAATTAAGGGCCGATGCATCGGAACCCTTTAAGGGTATTAAGGGCCCATGTAACTACCCTGCGAGTCTCAAAAGACGGGAGAACCTGCAACTTGGAGAAGTGGGGCGGGCCTTCCTGGCCCATGTCGGGTTTTCTATGGGGCTTGTGGGGCTTATGCGGTTCAGGGTTTAGGGCTTAGGGTTTAGGGTTTAGGGCTTAGGGTTTAGGGTAAAGTTTGGGGATTTGGGAAAAAAAGTGCACATGGTTTATAGGTCGACCGACCAGCAGGGCCCTGAACTCTCATGCAGCTCTGCAGGACTGCTCCAAAGGGGGCAATACGATCCCAAACGAAGCTTCAACCCTAACCCTAAACCCTAAACCCTAAACCCTAAACCCTAAACCCTCAACACTAAAGCGTCACTGAGGAGCCCATGACTCCTCAGCCGGGAGTCCGTGCCGAGGACTCTTGAGGCAACTCTCAACTGTGAGCCGACATGCCGCCGGTAGGAGAGAAAAGGAGTTGGGGTTTGGGAGAGCTTGTGGTGCTTATAGGGTTTGAAACCCTAGCCCTAAACCCTAAACCCTAACCCTAAACCCTAAACCCTAGACCCGTAACCCTGTAGGGTTCATAGGGTTGAAACAGAGTTTTATGTAGGGTTTGTAAGGGCTTAAAGGGGCTCCTGGGGCTTCTGGTTCGGGTGCCCCTAACAAGTGAATGTCTTGGGGTTACATCGGGTAGAAAGGGGGTCGCACCGCACCCATAGAACTTTGAGGATTTCGTGGTGTAGGGATTAGGGCGTTCAGGGGCTACCAAGTGAATGTCTTGGGGTTACATCGGGTCAAAAAGAAAAGGGGGTCGCACCCATAGAACGCTAAGGATTTAGGGGTTTTGGGTTTAGGGTGTTCAGGGGTTTCGGGTTAACACCAGAAGGGCCGAGAAGTTTCAGACTTATAGGGCTTAGGGTCGTTAAAGTTTACCGTTAAGGGGTGCCCAAATCCTAAACCCTAACCACTCATTAAGTATCAAGCTCCTATAACTAATCACGGCGGTAAACATGGGTAGCAAGTGCTACTAAAACACCCAGGCCCCCCTGAAACCTAAGGAAACCCTGCCCCTCAAAAAATCCGATGCTATGCCATCTCGTGGCTTTAGGCTTTAGGCTTTAGGCTTTAGGGATTAGGGATTAGGGATTAGGGGTTGGGCTGCTCAAAACAAAGTGTTTGTCTCTTTGCTCCCCTGTCCCTAAACCCAACCTACTTTCTTAGAGCTACTACCTGTAAACCCCATCAAGAGTTCGTGAGCCACCCCAAACCCCCAAACCCCAAGTCCCCAAGTCCTACCAAACAAAGTAGGTTTGGAGTTCTTAAGGTGGTATACTCCCAGGTTGGCAACCCGACATAGCTCGTCCCCTACATTGTTAACATAGTCAAACCCCTGACCTACACCACTCTAAACCCTAAGCCCTAAACCCCAAGCCCGAAACCCTAAATTCTAGACCTCTTCGCCTCAACACTAGCATCAATGATTTGATACATCCGAAACACCAAGATGTAGTAAATGGTATTAAAGCCCCAATTGTTACTCCACAAAGCCTTTACATCAAATTCGAGCTTAATCAATTCTGGAGCCATACTTTTCTTGAAAACAGGTGGGCTATGCTGTCAACCGCAAATCTAAACGCCTCGATTGTGCCCATTCCTATACTCTACCCCCTTTAGACCCGACAGCCAAGCAAGCTGGTTTAAGAACTCCTTGGGTTCTACCCTAAACCCTAAACCCTGAACCCTAAACCCTGAACCCTCAACCCTGAACCCTGAACCCTAAACCCTAAACCCTAAACCCAAAACCCCAGACCCAACTTGGGGCTTGGGAGCCCAGGCGTGGCCAAATACCCGCCTGTGGAGCCCTGCGCATGAGCACCGTGGCTCGCTCTTCGGTCTCCTTCCGGGTTTAGGGTTTAGGGTTTAGGGTTTCAGGTTTAGTGTTTATAGGGTTTAGGGTTTAGGGTGTAGGGTGTAGGGTTTAGGGGAATGAGGTACCCTCTAGAATCTTTTGAAGGGGGATATCAGATGCTCGCAAGGACTTTTAGGGTGTTGAGAGTTGTTTTAGGGCTTGCGTGTTACGGCTTGAGGGCTATTTGGGGGTTCGGTTTGCAACTTTAACTTAACGCTGTTTCGTCGTTGTTTCGGGTTTTAGGGTTGCTTTTGGGTCTTGTACAGGTTTATGGTTCGTGTCGATCGTTAGAGGATATCTTTAGTACGTTTGGGTTGTAAGGGCATTTATGAAGGGTCCTGGCCAAAAGCCTAAAGCTCCTGTTTTTAACTTCGGGCGGAAACCCTAGAAATCCCTAGACCTCTAACATAGGGGTCGGAAAAAACTCCTCACAGTATTCCCGTAGGATCCCTGTATACTTGTATTTTTTGAATAACCCCAAACACCCTATTCGAACCATTAAGGCCTATACCAGACCCCAGAGTAGCCTAGGCTTGCAAAGGGTGCCCTTTTTGGCTTGAGAAGGGGGCTTCGAAGGGAACCTAAACCCTAAAAAAAGGGGGAATCTGGGCCTACTCTGGGTCCTAAACCCTATAACCCCAAACCCCAAACCCTAAACCCTAAACCCTGAAACCCTAAACCCTCAACCCTGGTTCTAGACTAACACCCCTAGGGTGTTAAAGCCTGCAGAAGGGGGCGGGGGGCCTCCTCCGTGTCCTCCTCGGCATCCTTCCCGCGTGGCTGCCGGGAGTGGCTTCGGGGACTTAGGGCCCTTAGGGGTGTAGAGTTCAGGGCTTAGGGTTTAAGTGTCAGCGTTCAGGGTTTAGGGTTTAGGGTTTAGGGTTCAGGGTTTAGGGTTTAGGGTTTAGGGTTCCAGGGTTCAAGGTTGGGGTTCGTGATATTGAGGTCTTCAGGGGCAGAGTGCTGCTGTATCTTAGGCACCTAACCTCTTTCAAAGGCATGGCGTAAACATCCTCAAGGAGCCAATAAAGGCAAAAAAACAAAAATACCTCAAACCCTGAACCCCAAACCCTAAACCCTAAACCCTAAACTCTAAACCCTAAACCCCTAAACCCTCAACCCTTAACCCTAACCCTAAAACCCTGATCCCGGGGGCCTGAATCCAGAAAAGCTGCCTCTCGCAAACCTTCACCTTACTGTTGCTTAGTAGGGCGTGAGGGGACGAGGTGCCCTCTACTCCCTTCAAGAGTCGGTAGGAATAGGGCTCTACAGAGATTCCTTTAAAAGGGTATATATATATATAGATATACATATACATATACATATATATATATCTATATATATATATAGATATATATATATATATATAGATATCGGGGGAGATAGGATATCTCTTTCCCCCCAATTCCCTACTCACCAACAGTAACTCAAGCGAAAGCGCCTCCGCATCGGCTGCAAGGTCGCATCGGAGCCTCTGGGGCCGAAGGCTCAACATTGGGGATGCTCCCCGAATAGGGTTTAGGGTTTAGGGTTTAGGGTTTAGGGTTTAGGGTTTAGGGTTTAGGGTTTAGGGTTTTAGGGATTTAGGGTTTAGAGTTTAGGGTTATGATGGGGGGTAGGATCGTCCCTATTCAGGACTGCTAGTATCAGGGGTAGCATCCCAAGCTCCACTTTTGAGGGGGCGGCGTCGGGCTTGAATCTTAGGGGATTGAGGGTTTATGGGCATGTACAGGGTGGGGCCCCCTAGTTATAAGTAGAGTTATAAGGGCCCTAAATTGGGTTATAAGGACCCTAAGTTAGGTTATAAGTCCCTTAACTACAGTTAGTATAGTAAGGGGGCCCCACCCTGTAGAGTTTAGGGTTTACGGTTTAGGGTTCAAGGGGTTTAGGGGGTTGGGGGTTTTATGGGCTGAGGTATGCAAGGTTTAGGGTTCAGGGTTTAGGAATTTATGGTTTAGGGTTTAGAGGTTTAAGGCTGAGGGCTTGGGGTTTAAAAGTTGTTGGCCGAGGTATTGCGCGTTTAGGGTTAAACAGTTTAACGTTTGCTTGGCCCCTAAGCCCCTACTTGGAGGTTCATGGGCACTCATAAGTAGGGATATCACTAGGGTGAGTACGGCGGCAGCCTTATTACGGGTACATGTACCCTACTTATCTTAAATACACATGAACCTTCAAGGGCCTCGGGATGCAAGGAATTGAAGGGCGGCAAGTCGAAGCTTGCGGCTACCTTCGCCGGGCTTCCGTGTCTCGGCACAACGAGTCCGTCTTGTCCTCCAGCGCGATCAGGGCACTGCTCAGAAGCTCCCTTTGCACATTGCTCTGTGGCTGGGATGACCAAAAGCTTCGAAGTCTTGCTCGGGTTGGCGAACGATGTCGCCAAGAAACCCGTTTCCATGTACCTGGACTCTGATGGAAGGTCATGAACCCCGCGATACATGCGTCGATGACCCGCTGCATTCGGGAACGCGCCATGGATTCAGGGCTGAGGAGTTTCAGGGTTTAGGGTTGAGCAAGGGTTTGGGGCGTGAGGGTTCGGGGTTTAGGGTTTGAGGGGGGGAGAGGTTCTAGGGCCTAGGGATGTCTTGGCGTGTAAGTCGAGGGTTGACTGAGAACCAAGGATGTTCGGATGTGAACCCTATATACCCTAACCCGAAACCAAAAACCCTAAGCCCTAAACCCCTAAACCCCTAAACCCCTGAACATGCAGGGACTCAGAAGCAAGGTTCCCGAATTCAGTCAACAGGCCCTCGACACCCTGTCGAAATCTGGGGCCGGCACGTTTGAGGATAGAAGCCTGCATGGCATAGGGTTTAGGGTTAGGGTTTCGGATTAGGGCTTTAAGGTCTAAAACCGACTCCTTAATCAGTAGCCCTAAACCCTAAACCCTAAACCCTAAAACCTAAACCCTAAACCCTACGGCAGGTTTGGGGGCTCCTGGTGGCCTTGCGGGAGGGGCTTCGGGAGAGACCCTGTCCTGCTACATCCTACCGGACCAAGGCTTACTTCACGTTTTAGGGTTTAGGGTTTAGGGTTTAGGGTTTAGGGTGGCGCCACAAGCCACAAAAGCACCAAAGCCCCAAAACCCAAATCGAACAACAAAGCCCCAAACCCTGCTCTTAAGGACAAGCCTCAACAAAACACACATGCCTAGAATAAACTAAGGCCCCTGAAAGGGAGAAATGCTTGCAGCAACCAAAAGCCCCAAGTCCCCGTAATCATGGAACCCTCCTTTCCGGGCACCCCAGTAGTTATGCAGAGTGTGTCTGCAAAGTGCTCTTGTTGCGGGAAGCCGGGGTCCGTAGAGACCTTGCATTTTTAGGGTTCACCAAACTTGAATCCCAAATCCGCGCGAGGACTCGTAGTCTACGACATACACACAGAGAGAATACGAGGCCTGCTCCCGGTACCGCAAGCAACTGCTCCCGAAAGCTCGAGTTAGCGAGGCCAGTCCTGGGCAGCGTTTCTTGGGGTTTAGGGTTTCGTGTTTAGGGTTTACCTGTGACTCCCAAACCCTACAAAATAGTAGGTTCTAAGCCCCTAAATATAGGGCACAACCTCCAAAATAGTAGGTACATGGATCCCCAGCCAGGTGGTGTCCAAATCTGAAACCCTAAACCCTAAACCCTGAAGCCTGGACCCTAAACCCTAAACCCTAAACCCGAAACCCAAAAGCCCTAAAGCCCTAAAGCCCTACACCGCTGAAGAGGGCGAGGGGCAGCAGCGTGGCGCGCCGCCGTTCCCTCTTCGCCCGTCGCAGGGGTGGCCCGGTCACGCCCACCTACGTCTGGGGTTTAGGGTTTAGGGTTTAGGGTTTAGGGTTTAGGGTTTAGGGTTTAGGGTTTAGGGTATAGGGTTTAGGGCAGGGCTTGGGCTTGGGCTTGGGGGTCTACTTCGAAGGTTTAGGGGTGCTTAGCAGGGTTATAGGTATCCTAAGTATTGTGATAAGCCATGGATACCCTCCAAGAGGGTTTTTGGGGGGTTTTGGGCTTTAGGGGTTTACGGCGTGGAGGGTTTGGGGGGTTTGTAGTTTTTAGAGGTGTTCGGAGGTCACGGTTCTAGGGGGGTTCGGATTGTTAGGGTTATTAGGGTTAGGGCAGCTCCACCACACCTTCAGGGCTCATGGCTTGCCCGAGACCACCGGGAGGATCCAAAAAATAGCTCCTCTGGGGGACCCAATAGTGGTAGAGGAGAGGAAACTATTCGGGGGGGTTCTGGGTGACACATGGCGATGAAATCCGTTCCCGGAGCTCGGAACCCGGCGCTTGGGGCATGCGACCCGGATCCCTGACCCTAAGCACCCCTACCACCACCTACAACCCCCCACCCCTGCCAACCCTACCACCCCCTACCACCCCCTACCACCCCCTACCACCACCCCTACCACCACCCCTACCACCCCCTACCCCCTCCCCTCCCACCCCCTACCACCCCGACCACCCCTACCACCCCACCACCCCCACCACCCCTACCACTTTTAGCACCAGCCATCCCTTCTACACACCCTGAAACCTAAACTCCAAACCCCAAACCCTAGAACCTAAACCCTACACCCTAAACCCAAACCCTAAACCCTTGAGTTTTGGCGGCGTGCACCTTCTGCAGCGCTTCCGCCGCCTGCTCGGCGGAGAGCTCGCCGGGGTCGCGGTTGTCGCCGAAGAGCCTGGGAAAGCGGGTTTCGGGTTAGGGTTTAGGGTTTCGGGTTAGGGTTTAGGGTCTATAGGGTTTATAGAGTTTAGGGTTGTAGGGTCTAGGGTTTAGGCTTTAGGGTTTAGGGTTTAGGGTTTGGGGTTTAGGGTTTAGGGTTTAGGGGCCCGAAGACCGACGGGTTAAGGGTCTTGGACCTCGCCTGGTGGCGTAACCTTAAACTACCCTTAGCAAGACGTACCTGAAGTCTTGTGACATGCTAGCCCTAAACCGTAAACCCTATAAACCCTCAACTCTAAACCCTAAACCCTAAACCCTAAATCCTAAACCCTAAATCCGAACCCTATAAGCCCTCAACTCTCAACCCTAAACCTTTGGAGGCCGATAAGGTCCAAAAAGAAGGGGTAATCCGGGCTCCTTGCTTGATGACGACCTTGTTCCTCACCTGACAAGAGGATGCATGGTTGGAGATGGGAATCCTCTCTCTCTCTCTGCTCTCTCTCTCTCTCTCTCTTCCTCTCTTCCTTCCTTCCTTCCTCTGCACTTGGGCCCCAGGGGGCGGCTCTCTTTCTCTCTCTCTCTCTCTCCCTCTCTCTCTCTCTCTCTCTCTCTCTCTCGCTCATGGAGTTGAAGGCGCCATTGCGTGTGTATATGTGTTTCAGCTTCAGGGCTTGTAGATGCTTGTAGGGTACATTTTTAGTTGGCCACTTGAGAAAACATGCGAGAGGTAGTGAGAAACCCGGACTCTATTCCCTATAAACCTCTGAGAGCATAGGACTCAGTTAGAGATTCTAGAAGAGAACTGGCCCGAGTTTTCTTAGCAAGGGGTAACATCCTCGCCACCCGGCCTTGTGAAGGCACCGCTTCTAGAAGCCCACTGGCAAGAACCTAACCTCTCTCTGGTCCCTGGAACGCACACCACCCCAAAACTGAGGCTGCTTAAGAACTAAAGATTGAAGATGGGGGTCGCCAAACTGGCGGCTGCTCTCCAGGTATCTTCTGACAAAAACCTACTACGTTGGTCTGTTTCTTGGTCCATGGGGCTTTATGCGGCTGTTAAGTGTGCCGTAGCCGTAGAAACGCTACTTGGGAGCTCATGGGTACCTACAAATACTGCTATATGAAGAAGGAGGGTGGCAGGGTGAAACCCCTAAACCCCTAAACCCTACAAACCCCTACAAACCCTAAACCTTAAACTATGCTGACATATGATGATAATGCTATTTTCTTGCTTTAAGCAAGTGCCTTCGGCACCCTGTACCTCATTTAGCGGGTTCTCCCAGTGCTGAAGTTCGGTGGCCTGGGGCTCTACAGCACGTCTCCACGCGTCGAGGATCTGGTGCTGCCTGTCGCCACCGGAAAAGGCTGCAGGGTTTAGGGTTTAGGGCTTAGGGCTTAGGGTGAGAATTCGGGAGGTTCCGAGCTCTGTTTTTGGGTATAGTAGGAGTTTGGAGTTTCAGCCGTTTCGGATTCAAAACCCTAGACCCCCCTCCCCATCCCTCCACAAAAAACAGCCATCGAAGAGGGCACAGCAAGTAGGGAGTCCATCCTCCAGTCCAAAAACTCCTGAACCCAAAGCCACTAAAACCCCAAAACCCTCAAAACTCTAAACCCTAAATAGCCCACAAAAGACTCCAAAAACACTAAACATCCGAAAGCCCGAGAACCCTGTAAATCTTACAGACCCTAAATTGGCCTGCAAACCTTATTAACCCTAAAGCCCCAAATAAACCCTACGAAGCCTGAAGTACCCGAAAAACCGTAAATTACACGATAAACCCGATAAACCCTGCATGAAGCTCTCAAGCCCTCGGCGAAAGACCAGGGTCGGGGCTCCACCGTTGCCAGGAAGTCGAGCATCTGCTCACTCACGTTGAAGCACTTCCCGAGCCTCGACATTTGCTAGGGTTTAGGGTTTAGGGTTTGGGGTTTGGGGTTTAGGGTTTCGGGTTTAGGGTTGAGGGTTTAGAAGCTCATCAGGGCTTGGTCGGCCTCGTCATATACCTGTTGCTCCATTTACCTACTAATGGGTGTTATCACCTACGATTTTGTAGGGTTTGGGAGTCACAGGTATATCTATAAATGGTTCGTAGGGCTTGCAAGGTTTCTGCTTTGCAGGGTTTAGGGTTTACGGTCGCGTGTATGGATTAGGTTTCAGGTTTTGAGCCTTACCTAAACCCTGAAATCATCCGTAACGATTCCCGCTATAGCCGTATTTTGGGGGCTACGGGCTATGATTCTGGGCACAGCACATTGAGGGTCCAGGACTCTTCGGGGATCTGATTGTACTGGGGCTGCCCGCTTTGGTGCCCTGAACTACAAGGAACCTACTACCTAGACAGGGACCATAACTTGAGTCAATTCCCCATATCCCAATCCCATCCCCTTACTTACACTTCAGCATACCATACACTGGGACAGGGACCACAACTTGAGTCAGTTCCCCATATCCCATTCCCATCCTCTTGCATACACTTCAGCATACCATGCCATCAGTTCCCCATGTCGGCTTGGGAGGTGGTGATCGTAGCGTTCTCGAGTTTTCGAGCTGTCCGCCAGGCTTGCAACTAGCACAATCCCGGCATGACTGCGAAGAGGGTCCAAGCGAGAGCCTAGTTGTGCATTCGCACCTTAATGGGGCTCATGTGTAAGAGGATCTTTAAGAAACCCTAAACCCTAAACCCTAAACCCTAAACCCTATGCCACTTTCGTCTTTAGAATGCCCTTAGCTACCTAGCGGCAGCCTCAACTCTCACATCCAGAACCTCCGAACACAGAACGCAAAACCACAAGCCAAAAACCCGAAATGAACAGCCCGAACCTATAATCCTACAAGCACACATAAACCCTACTTCCCTATGAGCTTTATGAGTCCGATGAGCCCGATAAGCTTTACAAGGGCGGCGCCTAAAGCCAAAACCCTAAACCCAAAACCCGAAACCCTAAACCCTAGACCCTAAACCCTAAACCCTAAAACGGAAACGGACTTGCAGCCCTGGTGACAGGATCGGCGTCCAGAAGCGATCCATCTCCTCGGCAGCCGACCTGGGATGGCACTTGTTTGACACATTTAGGGTTTAGGGTTTAGGGCTTAGGGCTTAGGGTTTAGAGTTTAGGCTGTTAATCATTTAAGTCGGAATGACTGATAAAACCAAGGCTGATGCCTAACCCCTGCCATCGCTCCCTTTCCCACCTTGTGTTGGCGCTTCAAAGCTTAAACCCTAAAACCCTAAACCCTAAACTCTAAACCCTAAACCCTAACCCCTAAACCCTAAACCCTAAAACGCAAACTCCTGAAGCCGTGGCTACCCCAAGTTCCCCACAACGGCGGCTGGAGCAGCGCGAGCCGGTAGGACTCCTGCGGCACACCGGTCCAAGAGTTCTCTTGGGTTTACAGGGTGGGGCCCCCTAGTTATAAGTAGAGTTATAAGGGCCCTAAAGTGGGTTATAAGGACCCTAAGTTAGGTTATAAGTCCCTTAACTACAGTTAGTATAGTAAGGGGGCCCCACCCTGTAGGGTTGAGGGTTGAGTGTTTAGGGTTATAAGTACCCAAAAAACCAAGGTTCTAACCAAGGGCTTAGGGTTTTCTAGTGCAGTACTGCTGAGTTGTTTAGGGTTTAGGGTTTAGGGTTTAGGGTTTAGGGTTTAGGGTTTAGGGTTTAGGGTTTAGGGTTTAGGGAGTTAAGTGTAGCTTCGTGGTTCTTGAGTAGGGCATTTTGGGGAATCGGGACCCTATACTTCACTTCAGAGATACAGGATAGGTACCACAGATCACCTCTTGAAGGGTGACACAGGGGGGCTACAGGACTGTTCCGGGTTTAGGGCTTGCGAGATTTGGGGGCTTAGGGGACAGGATGACAAGAAGCAGTATAGAGGAGGGCGCATTGATGGCTAACCCTAAGCCCTAAACCCCAAACTGAAGGCCCCTACACCAATGCATTGCCCAGGAGAGATGTCCTTGATGCTGGCGAAGGCGTCGGAACCTCAAGGTAGTTCAGCTCTACCAGTTCATTGTTGAGATAGTATTAAACATCTAAATGTCTATTCTTTATTGAGTTTAAATACCCGTAAAATGTCACCCCGCTATGACAAAGTCTAGGGGTTTAGGGTTTGGGGCTTTGGGTTTTGGGGAGTTTTGGGGTTTAGGGTAGGGTTGCGTAAGGGTTTGGGTTTAGGGGTTTGGGTTTAGGGGTTCAAAAGGGGGGTTTAGGGGTCCAGGGTTGAGTGAGAGTTTGGGGCTGGGGTTTCGGGGCTTAAGGCTCCCCGCCGAGAGCCGGTTTCATCAACAAACCCTAAACCCTAAACCCTAAACCCTAAACCCTAAACCCTAAAAACTCCGTGCCGAGAGCCGGTTGTCATCACCCTCAAAACCCCACAAGCCTTCAAAGGCCTCACGCCCGGAAGGCTGTCCACGTAAGGTGAGGTTCTCTGAATTGCGGGTCCCCTTATGGGGAGGTCCTGGCATACCACGGAGCTTGGTATCCCTAAACCCTAAACCACAAAAAGTTGAGCTGAATTGAGAGAGTCCGGCGAACCGCTGTTCCGAATTTTGTGGCTGCACTTTGGCAGGGACACTAGGGCTGAGATTCCGGTGTAGGGTGCAGAGTGTAGAATCCTAAGCTACCTGATCATGTTCCCCCTTGTACAAGCAATCCTTAACAGGGAATTTCGTACCCCTGAATAGAATCCCGACTAAGGACTGTTGGTATAAGGGGGAACAGCCTGAGCCCTACCTGAAGAACCCCGAGCCTGCCTTTTTTGCAGGTGGGGTTCTTAAGGCAAGCCCTAAAACCTACAAACCGCTGCGTAAGAATTGGGTATCGGTAGGGTCCGCCATTCGGATAAAACAGAGTTGGCGTGGGGTCAGGGCCGCCCTTGCTGTGGCAAGGATCTTATGGGCACAAGCCTGAACCCCATAAACCGTAAACCCCCTGCTCTACACTCCCCAAAAACACCCCCCAAAACCCTCAAACCCCCAAAACTCCCCAAAAACTCCCCAAAACCCCCGAAACCTCCCAAAACTCCAAACCCCCCAAACAATCCTACTTCTAAGCACCCATGAGCCTACAAGAAACCCTAAACCCCAAACCCCAAACCCCACACCACAGGGTTCCCGGGGCTATGGCTCATTCGCTCTAGCGCAGCTGGAACATCCACCGAGAGGACCTGGTAGCGCGGCAGGGCCCCAGGCTCTTGTTGGGGGTTGGGGATTAACAAGTTTGGGAAGTTTAGGGTTTAGGGTTCAGGGTTTAGGGTTTAGGGTTCAGGGTTTAGGGTTCAGGGTTAGGGTTTAGGTTCCCCCTTGTGCTAACCCTCAATAGGGATCGTAGCACTCCCTAGTATAATCCCTATTAAGGTTAGTATAAGGGGGACAACAAAAATTGGCCCTACCCCTGACATCAAACTCGATACTGTATCAGGGTTTACGGCTTGGAGAAGGCTCAGGTGTTTCGTTCGTTTGTAGGGTTTCTGCTGGTTTATGCAAGTGTGATACAAGGTTCAAGTGTACTTCCTACGTGAGTTTTCCACGGTGGTGGTTCTGTTAGACAGTTTGCAGACCAGGCCTAAACCCTAAACCCTAAACTCTTCTTAGTATACTCGCCCAAGTTCGGGCCTCATCCCTAAACCCAAGAACAATACTACCCGTGAGCCTTTGTCTAATGTAGGTTCTTGCAAACTTAATTGTTCTATAGAATCCTTCAGGGATGGTTTAGGTGTATGTAACCCAAGGTTCCCTGAAACTCCCCACTACTCCCTAAACCCTAAGCCCTAAACCCTGAACACGTTCCTCCCCCTCTTCCATGCACAAAACTCTCCCATAAAAACCGAGAGCCTATCGTGTTCGTAGCTTTGTGGCTATGAAAGCCGTTATAAGATTCTTTGATAAACAGGGCTGAGAGCTTGATTCAAAGACCCTAACACCCTAAGCCCTAATCCCCGGATATCCAGGCGGCTACTTGGAGGTTCAGGGTACTTAGTAACCCCGATTGAACTGTACTTATAAGCCCCCGAAGTCCCCTAAGTGGGCTATAAGTAGACTTATAGTTGGGATGGTAAGTACCCATGAACCTCCAAGTATCCCCCCCAAGACGACCCACGGGCCTTCTCGCAGTAAGCCTCTGACAGATCCGGCAAACTCACCTCACTTTGCACCTCAGCAGTCTGGGCTTGGGTCTCAGACTTGGCCCCGGAAACCCTCTGAACAAAAAGGTATTCCTGAATAGGATCCTCTTAAACCCAATCAGGGATAATATATAATACCCCAAGGGCCTACCCGGCATAGGGTCTGGGGCTTGCAGCGTTTCAAGGGCTTGTACGGTGTAGGGTTCGGGGTTAGGGGGCTTGCAGGGCTTAGGGGGGTGTAGAGTGTAGGGCTTGAGGCTTAGAGGGCTTATAGGGTTTATAGAGCCTATAAAGGTTACGAAGCTCAGAGGGCTTTTGCGGCTTGTCAGGATTAGAGTCTCGGGGGCTGAGAGGGTTTAGGGCCTGTAAACGGGCTTCGTAGGGCTTTTTGACGGGGAATTCGGTTTTCTTCCAGTTCCTGGGCGAAAGTAGGAGGCTTCGGGCACAGGATCAGGGCATGGTGATGCTTCGCCGGGCTACTGAGGTTTGCCCCGTTAAAACGCTCGGGAGGCGTAATTCCTAGATAGGATCCCCTTGAGCCCTAATAAGTGAAAGCAGAAAAATAACCAAAGGGCCTGCCTAGGAACTCTTGTAAAACGTCAGCATCTACCCGTCGAAGCCCCCAGGCGGCACGGCCACTAACACGACCTAGAACCTCGAGACCTCTGGATTTGTTCGCGTGTAGGGTGTACTTGGAGGTTCATGGGTGCTTGTCACTAGTGTGAGAACTACCCGAACTAAGGTTACAACCAGAGATACCCTACTTATAAACCTACTTATAAAAGTACCCACGAACCTCCAAGTAGGGATTGATTAAGGCATAGGATGACTTCCACAAAGCACTGCCTGGCTTGGTAGCCCAGTACCTTAAAGGGGCTTATAAGCGAACCGAAATCCTTAAAAAAGGCGAACAGGGCCTACCTGCTTTCCAGGGAGAGCGACGAAAACAAGAGGGGAGGGCCCTTCACAACGACGCGATGACATGAAGCTCTCTCTTGCGGGATCGAAGGAGCAACCCTAAACCCTTAACCCTTAAATCCTTAAACCCTTAAACCCTTAAGCCCTTAAACCCTAAACCCGTAAACCCTAAACCCTAAATCCTGCACCCTACACCCTAAACCCTCAACCCTTTTCTTGGGCCACTCTCGGTTTCGAAGCCGAGAGCCCAGTGTATGCCACATGCAGGAGGGGTTTGTAGTAACGACAGGATTTAGGGTTTAGGGTTTAGGGTTTAGGGTTGAGCTCAAGCCCCATAGCCAGGAAAGAACACTCTCCGTCCGAAGCAGAGGAGTAACAAACATGATTGTCAAGGAACCTGGTACTTATGAGGTTTAGGGTTTAGGGTTTAGGGTTTAGGGTTTAGGGTTTAGGGTTTAGGGTTGAGGGTTTAGGGTTTAGGGTTTAGGGGATTACACCCCGTAAGCCCTACACCTCAAATGGGTGTTTCCGAAATTAGGGGTACCTTGTTGGGGGTCCATGTTGGGGGTCCCTACTTTTCGTCAACCCCGAAACATGGAACCCTAAACCCTAAACCCTAAACCCTAAACCCTAAACCCTAAACCCTAAACCCTAAACCCTGGTGATGGACTCGGTTGGCCATCTTTTGTCGACCCAGCCGCCGCCGAAACGAGGTAGCAGAAGCTGCAGCTTCATGTGAGCGGCCTTCCTAGTTCTTCTTTGGAGGTTCATGGGTACTTATAAATATGAGTGGAGTTCTAAACTATGGATGGAACTTTGGTTAGGGTACTTCTAACTCGACTTCTCAAAGTACCCATGAACCTTCAAGTAGACCTCTGAGCTTGAAACAAAGCTCCTTTTGCAGGGAACAAGAGGTACGAAGCTTAGGGGCGCCGCAACCCTAAACCCTAAACCCCAAACCCTAAATCCTACACCCTGCACCCTAAACCCTAAACCCTAAACCCTAAACCCTAAACCCTAAACCCTAAACCCAAACCCTAAACCCTGAACCCTAAACCCTAAACCCTAAACCCTAAACAATGTGTGAAGGTGTGGCCATTTCTCCGAACTGTCTCAGTCAGGGCTTGGAGAGCTCTGCCGGCCCTGGATCCCAAGCGGAGTTGGAAGGTTCTTACTAGGGTTTAGGGTTTAGGGAGTTTAGGGTTTAGAGTGTAGGGTTTTCACAAGGGTTTAGGAAGTTTAGGATTTGGGGAGTTTAGGGAGTTTGGGGGCTTCGGGTCTGGGATTTAGGGAGTTCAGGGTTGATGGTTTTAGCATTTAGTTCAGGGCTTAGGGTTGAGGGAGTGCCCACTCTTGGTCCTAGGAATTCAGACTTACGACTTTTGGTGCCCGCCACATCCCCCTACCTTCCAGCAATCCGAGCATCTCCAAACTTTCTAGGGTTTAGGGGTTGTAGGGCGTGAGGCAGCGTGAGGACTGAAAGTGTTTGGGGTGCGTGGCCAGGTTCCACAGTCAAAACCTAGGCTATCGGTTTGGTAGGCGAACAGGCCCAAGGACGATACCGCACACGCTGTTCACTGAGGAGCAGAGATGACACCCTCTTTTTGGTTCTGGAGCTCGTGATGGGAACGAACCTCCGAAGAACCAGAGGGAATACGGCGGCATCCCACACAACAGGGAGACCCCCTTCACGCTCCAACCATGATGAAGACCTTAAACCTAAACCCTCAAGCCTCAAAAAGGGCACCTGATTTTCTGAACCCTAAACCCACTACAGGATTTGGGGTTCATTAGGGCTTAGGGCCGTTTTAGGGTTTGTACAGAAGTTTAGGGTCTTTAGGGCTTAACTACAAGAGTTTGCGGCTCAATCCTAAGACCCACATGTTGAATCTGTGGGGGGGCAGGAGGTGAAGGGTTGAGGGCTTGGAACGCAAAGCTCTGCTTGGGATCGCCCCTATCTGCAATATATGGGCGATACCCAACCCTAAGCCCTGAACCCTGAACCCTGAACCCTAAACCCCAAACCCCAAACCCCAAACCCTAAACCCTAAACCCTAAACCCTAAACCCTAAACCCTAAACCCCAAAGCCTGCCTAAACCCTGAGTTCCTAGAGCGGCCTCCCCCAGCGCGAAGCACTGCTGGCAAATGTCGTAAGACTGCGCCTTGGCAGAGGGATTTGCTCGCTGAGGGTTCAGGGTCCTTTCTGTAAGGCTTAGGTTGCGAGCAGGTTAATTACCCTAAATCCTAAACCCCAAACCCTGAACCCTAAACCTTAAACCTTGAAGCCTTACCCTAAACCCTGAACCATAGTCCTGTTCATGAATCGGGTCGATGCGCGAGCCTGACTCCCAAAAATCATGTGAGTCACGGTACCAAAAGAGCTTCTAACCCGAGAACCTAAACCGAACGGAAACACCACAAGCCCTACACCCTATAAACTGTAAACCCTATAAACCCTTCTTCCACATGCTTCCACATAAACCCCAAGCCCTGAAACCTACAAACCCAAAAGCCCCATGGACAAAACCTCCCATCGCCCTATGCTCTAACACCTCCCCTATATAAACCCTAAACTGTACATAAACCCTAAACTGTACTTGGCTGCACTCAGGAGGGTAGCTAAAAATTAAACTTTAGCTGCCTTAATAAGAAACCCAATAAGCCCAAAAAAGGTAAGGATCTAAAGTTACAGTAAAGTACCACAAAGTGCAAACCCTGAAATTGCAGGCCCAGCATCGTGCAGGATGGTGTTCGCACCGTTGCCACATGTCCACAGGCGATCGTCCCTCTCCACGGCTTTCCGACAAAGGTCGCACCTTGGGGATGGCAGGGTTTACCGCGAGGACAACAGGGCTGACCTCGGGGACAACAAGGTTTACCTCGGGGACAACCGGTTTTCAGGATTTTGGGTTTAAGGTTTATGTGGGTTCAAGACTTAGGGTTTAGAGCTTATTTCTAGTTAGGGTCAAAAGGCCTAGGGGTTTACAGTCTATGGTGGGAAGCTTCAGGGATTTTAGGGTCGTTAGGGTCCACAGGGTTAGGGGTTTAGGGTTTAGGGTTCATTGGTTGAGGGGCTTAGCAAACTTTGTCATGAGATGGCAAACCTTCCCGAAGCTTCCAGCAAGGGCTTGGAATTCTGGTGGACAAAACCCTAAACTACACCCTACACCCAATTCTGAAAGCTTTCGAAACTTCGAGATGTGGCGCCGGGTTCAAACGGGTTTATTCAGGTTTGAGGCTGATGGAAATGTTCTGAGAGCAGTATACTCAGCACCCATATGGTGGATGGTGGTTGTTCAAAAATTCCTAACATGGGACATGGCTTCGCACCTCTTTTGCGAAGCTTTCACGGAGCCTATCTGCTATCTGCAGATATGGCAACACAGACAACAACTTCGAGACGGACGATAAGGAATTGAGGCGTGAGCTTCCCTTGTTGCGTTGCTGCTGTCGGTCTGCAGGCGTGTCGTGCTCGCTGAGCAGCGGGTTTGGGAGGGTGTAAGCTTTATGGGGTTTTGGCTGCATGGGGTCTATCCAGGGGAGATTTGGGGCCCTAGAACAAAGAACAACTAAATTTCGATGGTTCTTGCGGTTATAAAGGGATTGGGACCCATAGAAATCCAAAATTCCCCCGACTAGCAAAAGGCTCTAAATAAGGGTCTACAGGGCTTTAGTAGGGTTTAGGAAGAAAGCGGGCTTGAGGCCAATGGCATTGCCAAGTCGGGATTCTTCAACACATT